>JABJVR010003135.1:0-16349 GCA_025773905.1 Chitala chitala | reverse complement strand
CACACACACACACACACACACACACACACACACACACACACACACACACACACACACACACACACACACAGTGTGAGGGGTGAAGAGCTGAGTCACGTTTCTTGCACCAGTCTGCAAGGGGAACACGCAGAGCGAACAGCCGTCAGAACTCTCGACACATCACGCTTCGGGTCGACCTTCAAAAGCCCACACGTTCCTAGTCCTGCTAGCACCAGTCACATAAATGTCTTTTTTCTGCCTTTACGCTTCTAACTTGGTCGTGGGTCTTTGGTCTATTTAGAATGTTGTCCTGTTAAGCACAGCTGTGCAATCAGAGGGAAAACTCTAGAGATTAAGGCCAAACCAGCGAACACTGTGTTGAAGGGTCCAAAGGTAACACCAGGTAGCTGAACACCACCTTAAAAAGCCATTACCTGGGGGGGGGGGGGGGGGGAAGCTGTCCGGAAAGGTGAAACTTACGCAGATCAATGGGGTTCAGCTGTCAGCCCCCGGAGGCCTACTGTACGAACGTCAGGCTGAAAACGGCAGCTTTGGCACTGTGAGGGGCCTCCTTCTGCTCTGGTTTAGAAACGTTCTGGCACAAAGCAGAGACGACGCACAGAATCGGGTTCAGTCAGGCCAAGCACTGGGCGCAGGGGCAACGAGCGTCAGGAAGACCCCCGCCTCCCCACAACTGGAGTGTCAAGGGTGAGGGGAAGGAACACATGACAAGACCACCACTTCACATCCAACCTCCGCTGCCCATTGGACACCCTGGTGACACGCCCCTACATGGACACACCTGATTGGATTGCACCGCATTACTGAACAATGGTCATTCTAGCCAGGCTGGAGACGGACACACTGTGTCCAGACTCAACCAATACTTGACGTACAGCTCACTGGTCTCAACTTAGCATAAATGTGATACATACTTACATTGTATAGGAAATTAAAGCCTTGTTAAACCCGTTCATGTTTTTTAATTTTATACTTTGCAAATGTCCACTGTGGGGAACTGTTTTTGAATAGTACCTTAAACGTTTTTTTTTTTTTTTTTTTTTTTGCTTCGATGACCTCTCAAATATATAATACGTTTTAAAACTGAACAAGGTACAAGTTAATCATATACTGGCACACTAATGTGCTCTTTCAGAAAACACAAAGGGAATCAAAGGTCAAAGGTATTCTTGGGAGAATTTGCATTAAAACCCATTTCTTGCATTATCCCAAGTACCCATGCTGAGCTTTGATATGAAAGCTGAAAGGTGTGTATTCATACACTGGAAACGGACATGGCCCAGACTGCACACAAGGCCCCATAAATCTTAAAAGCAAGGACCTTAATGAGGGCTTCTTGGTGCGCTGTCAATCACAGTGTGGAGCACATCAGCCAGTGAAATATCCACTGGGAAGCAGGTTAACCATTTGATTTAATGCCCGCAAAGACTCCACCCACTTTTTCTTTTAATGCCCCGCCCAGAACTGTGTGTGATGTGATTTGCCAATGGGCACTCACCTTGCTCTTGAGTGACAACGCAGCTCGATGGTGCTGCTGCTCTGAGGACAAGTCCACGTTGTCATTTGGGTCCAAAACATTGTTCTTTAAGGAGGAGGAGTGGATGTGCATGTCAGCCTCCTCCTCATCCTCCTCCTCCTCTTCCTCCTGTCCACTCTCGTCCACGTGTTCAAAGTCATCGCTGTCCTGATCCATCTGCTCTTCCTCTGCTGGGTCTCCATCGTCATCCTCCTCCTCGTCTTCGTCCTCTCGGCAAGCACAGGCCTCCTCAACCTCATCCTGAGCAATGCGGCAGCAGCTACTGTGGCTATTGTCATTCTCTTCCTCCTCCTCCTCCTGTTGCCGGGGCCACGACCAAGCGGAGCCCTTCGTGGGACCGCCCCCGCCATTCACCCGGCTCTCCACGCTGCCCTCGCCACCTGCACCCGGCCTGGCGCCACTCCCCGACGACTCGGCGGGGGCCCACCGCTCCTCAGGCAGACCTCCCATTTGCTGCTGGTGTTCTTCCTCCACCACCCTGTTCATGTGCTCCTCGTCCTCGCCCTCCTCCCCCGCCTCGTGGGGCACCCGGGCCGAGGAGGGGTTACCTCGCGCCGTGCCGCCTGGTCGCTGCCGCCGCCTGCTGCCCCCCCCCGACAGCAGATCCCTGTTCATGTTCAAAAGCCAGCTTGCTACTTCCTGCACCTTGGCTAGGCTGTCCGAGGAGGGGAAGGGCTTGGCATTCTGCACGGAGAAGGAGAGACAAGGAGAAGAAACGGTTAAAAACATTAAAATAAAAAACACCTAAACCCCACAACAACGCACATCGCTTCACACACAGCAGCATGGTTTGCCCAAGATCAGGACAGCAGCTAGGGGAGGGAGCCCTTCAGAAGTGCGAATTACAGCCCGTTGTTTAACCACTCTAACTGCCTCTTGAAAATTCCCCATTACAGACTGTGGCCGAATCCCATTATCTGAGAAGGAGCATTGCTGTCGGGGGGGGGGGGGGCAGCGGATCACGCCACAATGTCTCTGTGCACGGTGTGGCCCAACACTAGCCAAAAGGGCCGGCGAGCTGTGTGTACTCAACGTGTTAGCAGCAGCTATGCACAGCTCTCGCCACCAGGCGGAGCTCCACAACCACTGAATACTAGACAGGTGCGCCGAAAGGAGAGCTTTCAGTTTGCCTGAAGCGGCGCTCAGAGCTTGTACGGTGATGCGCTCCAGCACATCCATCATCAGGGCCGATCAGGAATGAGAAACACAACATATTCATGAATAAAACCAGAGAACAAGATCCTATTCCTCAAGTGACTTGACACTTCTGATAAAAAGAGCATGGGCGTCACTGAAAACATTTCTTTAAAATTAAGTCAAAAACAGTGACTATCATGTACATTCAATTCAATTTATTCTACATAGAACCTTCACAAGAATGTTCCCCCGAGGCAGTTAAGCGATAGCAGTTGAGTTAATCTCATATCCAAATCTTACATACAACTGAAATGGAACACAAAAAAATCCCTTTAATCCCTTTAAAAAATAAAAGTCCTTAATAAAAAGTAAGCGGAGTGAGTGCAGAGGTCAAAGGACAACCAAGCTTCCTTAGGCATGTGAACACAAGACCATTTCACACTTCACTCATGGGCATAAAAGTGTGTGTGTGTGTGTGTGTGTGTGTGTGTGTGTGTGTGTGTGTGTGTGTGTGTGTGTGTGTGTGTGTGCGCCCCCTACAAAACTCCCTGTTCACACTTCATGTGTTAACGTACTTCAGTGGTGTACATTTAAAGCAGCTGGACCTCAAGTCTCAGACACTGCCAAGGGACAGTTACACTCCTCTGCCACTAGGTGGTAGAACAACACAGGCAATGTACCCCTTTATTTTAAAGTCCTTAAACCGTAGAACAAAAACAGATAAGGAACAGCATTCAGTACCTGCCAAATAAGAGCGCTGCTGAAATGCCAGATTAAAACGGGCCAGGGCAACCATCTCACAACCCCCTGCACAACACGAGTATCCGCATGCAAACGTGACGGAGCAGCGGGTCATGCCAAGAGTGCGGGTCGGAGTCGGAAACCAGTCAGCACCCGCGGAACTGGACTCTGATTTTTCAGAGATCCGCCACTACCCATTGGAAAAACTGCGAGCGTTTTCGAGGTAAAGGACTAGGGCTCAGGAAGACTTATTGGTATGCGCTGGAGAAACCCTATTCTCTGTACTCCTACCACTTCAAGTTCCGCAGGACTGTAATTGATATTCAATCAGTTCCACTCACTATAACCATGGAAATGTCTTCACCGCAGAGCTGTCAAGTTTCAGTCCATGGGGCCAGAGTCCAGTGGGTGTCAGGCTGAATATTAATGCCAGGGAAACCTGAACTGCTAGGTCAAATGAATTACAACACATCTCATTACCAGTGGCAAACGAGCAGTAAGGAAAGGCTCGCGGCAGAACAAAGCGGTACACCCATGAGGACAGGAGTCGACAGCCCTGTTTTGGTCTGACATCACCAGGCCTGACAAAGAGATGGAGCGTGTCGCAATACAAGTTAATGCTTAACCTGGGCAGTCACGCAGTGTAAAGAAACAGCGACGGCAGACAGAATGCGTTTAGCTCCTGTGTGCAATTACAGAGAAGTGGGTGACTCAGTCACCTGGCCATCTGTTAAGGCACTCTACCTGCTCACCCTCTTGACCCGGGGGTCCAGACTCCAGTCTGGGTTATTCATTTCCCTCCTGCTCATAGGAAGTGGCACATCCACTTTTCAGTGGAGTAGACATGCGCTTCACTCCCAGTGTTCAACAGGTAAAAAACCAAAGTGGTTTGTGCTATTTCCAGCCATAACTAAGATGATTTCCAATCTGCATTGCTAAAGGACATCACTTCACAGCACATCACCTGCTGGGTAAACAGACAGGTCATGAATCCCTGAAACACTCTGGGCTTCTCTCATTCTCACACCCATTGTTATAGTTCTCCAGCACAACAAAAACTTTATTCCAAAGCCAGGGAATGACATCTACTAGTTGGCGGTCATGTCATCTTGACTTTCAATATTGAAACAGCATTCAAACAGTAGGGAAGTTAGAAAGAGCATCTGAAGATCGGGCAAGTGGGACAGGAAATGCGTAACCGAAATGTGGCCTCTACCATCAGCTCCAGGATGGAGGCTTGATCGGGAGCGTCCGGGACACCTTAAAAAAACAGCAGACCAGCACCACTGTGCTGACACACTAGCCGCGCCAAATTTGCAGTCACACTCGAGCCTGTGAATGCTAAGGAGTCACGCAGGGTGCCTGTGTTAGTCCAGAGTTTGCAGATGGATGCCAGGCCTGGTGCCTGAGTAGTGTCAGAACAGGGCAGCCGTTATCTCAAGTGAGCCTGGATCAATGCTTTGAAACTACCATAGTCAAGAGCGGAGGCACAGGGGAAAAAAAAAAAAAAAAAAAAAAGACAACCACAACATAATAAGCCGCCTCTCAACGAAGGCGGCGGCTTGGTGTGCAGCGGTGACTGGGTCCTTAAAATGCACCCTTGGACACGCATCCCCCCACTGCGCCAGCTTCAGCGCCGACAGGAGCCCCCACAGAGATACAGCCTGCTTCCGCTCCTAATTTCTGGCAGACCGTGCAACACTAGATCAACCGCGGAACACGCAAAACGAAACGCGCCGGCAAGCCCGGAAAAGACGAAAACAGCATTCACATTGTAATTGCCTTTAGATTCTTAAAAACGTGGACTTCGGCAAAAAGGTTACAGTTCACTGCCTACTAAAGGGAACTTAATTACAATCCTCAAAGCTACAGTAGCTGGTCATATTTCACATAAATTACGATACTTTACCACAAGAGGAAGATTCTGCACATGATAACTGGAATAAATTGCCAAGTTGTCTCCTCGGCTTTTAAGATGCCACTACACTTAATCAATCAGGCAGGATAAAACAGGCAGCGAATGAGCCCAGAAACACACGTATCCAACTAGAAGGCAAAACCGGCGACACTGCGCTTCGCAACCACTCGCCGAGCAAAGCGGCGACACTGACAAACACTATAATCTGTCCCAACGAGGCACCGCACCACCGACGCAAACGGCTTTCGTCTCTCTGGGCCATTCATGAAATTAACATCTGAGGAGACCTAATCCAGCTGAACACCAGAAATAATGAATACCTGAGGTATGGGAACTAAGGGGGATGCGGGGTGTTTGGCATGCAAAGATCAAACACTGCAGATGACAACTCCCCGCCATCCCTGCGCACGCTGTATGCGCCGTGGATAAGCGCATTACAGAGATTGGGGCGGGGGGGGCTAAAATACAGCTCAATAGCCTTCAACATCATTCTGTGGCTTTATTAGAGGCAAATGCCATTCACACAGAACCTTAAAGGGGGCCATAAAGCACCACTTCTATCCCTTCCAGATTACTTCATAGACTCCCACTGACAGATAGCAAGAACAGGATCAGACATGTTTTGGGGTCCCTACTGAGGCGACCCTATAGTGACCCCAGAGCGAGACGTGCCTAGGACGGAGTTGCCAGCGTGTTGGAAAAGCCGTGCGTTTAGAACGCACGACGAAACCCACGCAAACTTCACTCACCACACTGCTTTAAAAGCGCTGGTCTGCTGTCGGTATTTTATGAAGGTTTTTGTTCAGGCAGACTATTAAGGTGATGTGTGGAGAGAACATGGGCCCAAACGACCTGTACTGAACTCAGGATGACTTTCTGGTCTTTAGAATTTGCTGCTCCTCTCCTGCGCTCCTGGCTGATCTTTCAGGGACTGTTTCCATCCTCCGTGCAGTTATGCTTGTTACTCAGCAGGAGACAGAACCACAAAGAAACACCGGGCCTCAGCAGCCCTTCACACTCCAAACTTGCAGCACTCTGTTCAGCCAAGTTTCTCCATCCCAAGGTAAAAGATGCAATAAATTAATACAAAAGCCAAGGACATGAGCTAATGCCAAGGTAATATGGAGAAAAGTTGAGGTTTCTGCAGGTTTTAAGGTATTCTCAGACATGCACCGGCTCCGACAACCTGCCTGCCAGGCTAACTGCTGTTAATTGATGCAGGCATTGCCAGCAAAAAGACTCTTTTTGGAAACCAGGTACAGGGACATAACCTGGCCACGTACGCCTAACCTAACAAGACCACCAGCAAGTATTGAGCTGGAGATGAGCAGATCCATGGGAAAAATACCCCCGGCTCCCCACAAATTTTGTCAGCTTTGAATGATAAATTGCTAACATGTCACAAGATTTAGACCAGGTGGCCTGGTGGCTCAATGGGTAGAACATCAGGCTGAGATGCAGAAGTCTGCCGGTTCAAATACCAGCCTGGCCACCACGTGTGTCCTTGAGCAAGACACCCAGTGCTAGCCCATTGTAACATGCATGTGAAACGTTGCAGGTCACTTTTATCCAAAGCGTCTGCTAAATAAATAAATGGAAATTTAACAACCACTTTAGTTTTTGCAGCTAAAATAGCTCTTTTTGAAGGCAAATACACAGTCCAGTCATGGCCTCTGTTGGGGCTCTGTGACATCAACAAGACACAACGCCAACTTCATTTAGATATGCAAATTTCAGTGCCTTGGGGGAATGCAAAGAAAGATCAAATGTAGGCCAGAACAAAAAGCACTCTGGTCAAACTCATGATACAGTTTTCTGTGTATTTTTTGGGCTATTTACCACTTGGTATGCACTTAAAATAGGCTGATTTTATACTGAATTCTCAAGCCTCTAAACACATCTTCTCACTTTCTTTATTAACCTCCACATCCTATAAGATGCAAAGTCAGGGAGTCACTTTGCAGTATTTTCAACTCAGGCGAGTTAAATGAAACTTAAGATTTTAATGAGTCGACTGGTTCGGACAGACTGCTGGCAAGTGTTGCCGAGCTGCGACCTTGGAAACAAAGACATATGACCCACAACTCCCTGGGTCACATCCGCTGGGCAGGGAGCTGTAGAACACACAGCCAGCTGCTTTTTCCAGTATCATAGAGGGAGCAACCAGAACAGTCCCCAAGAGAGCAGGCCGGTACCGAACAATCTGGCCAAATACGGTTGAGGAATCATGTTCGAAAGCACGCCTCGGTTACATGGCAAACACAAAGCAAAGTTCCGAAGAAACACGAGAGCACGAATACCAGACTCACGCTTGGATCTGTGCACCTTAACCGGGGCCTGGTGCCTCGACAGGTAGCTTCACCCCCCCCCCGGGGTGTTGGGTTAAATGCAGACAACAAATTTGACAAATACACTTGCCATAAACCTGCATCCCGTCATTTACCCGAGGAAGAAGGCTACAGGTTTCTCTGTGAGCAAACCACAGGTGTCCCCTGCAGAGGTGTAGACACACCACAAGGATGTGAAAGCTAACCATTCAACTCTAAAATTACTTTGATTCTAGAGGGGTAGGACACACCAATCTAATGTGGTCAACATTAGCATGTGCTAAGCCAATCAGATACAAGGAATACCAAGAGCAGAAAGTGGGCGTGTTCTGATACACCGACCACAGGGTGAGAAATCCACCACAGCAAATGAAACAGGTGTGTGTACACGTTACACCTTTCCTGTCATGTGTCTGCAAATTGTGTTTCAGTTCTCAGAGCTCCACACTTCATTCTTGAAAAACACGACATAACAGTTTGGCCTTGCTGGTGGGTGGGGGGCTTTTAAAAGCTTATCATGGGGAGGAGACTACACAACCATTTATTAAAATATTCAGCACCCTCTTGAGATGTCATTTATGAGCAGACTCCACAACTGCTGACCAATTAAATTTTACACGATGATAAATTATGCTTTCAATCTGGAGAAGCATGTGGTTTAAATAGTTTGGTGACAATGCAAACAAAACAATTACATGTCAATCAAAGCAGCAGAACAATATTATAAATCATCTTTTTGTAAAGACGTGTTGATGTCACAGTTAAACGGGCCAAGAAGGTGGAAGGCACCCTTCAGTATAAATATGTGGAAATTAACCCTTTCTGGTGGCCTCTGTATGGAGTTATATCACATTTTAGCATGAAAGATGTTTCACTCCAATTTATTGCCATGTTTTCTCTGAGTGACGCAACTCCGCAAGCCCTCAGTGTGCACTCCGCAAGCCCTCCCAGTACCATTTTCAAATGGTTACCTGCAATCCACAGTGGAACACTGTGAATTAAATGTTACCAAGAGACCAGTAGGATCTGATATACTAGGAGATGGAGTTCAAATTTTTCAAGAGACCTAATCACACTAACTGTTGCACTACCGCTCCCCACAGAAATCATTAGTCTTTCCGGAGACACACGGCTGACAGTCATTAAGTGACAGTAAGGCTCTTCTGGAGGTCCACAAACTGACAGCACTTGAAAGCACAGATATGTACTGTCGTCATAAAAAACTACAGTTAAGTGGCGCCAAAAATAAACTTTGGCAGGGCATCTCAGCGACAGATCAAACGGGGCCCTCTCTCCCGGAAGCTGCTCCGAAACCAGTAAATGCCAAAGCCGAGCCCCTCCCAGAAGAAAAGGAAGCGCTGTGTGCCCGCTGTATCTGCAAGCTCCGAGACACCAACTCCGAGAGACGAAGACAATAAATCAAAAGTACTGCATTGCCTGTCAGACCTCTAATGAGAAGCAAATAAAGGCCCGGGCAGTTTTATAATTAAAAACCTACCAGAGTGAAATCTTACAAGTGACCACATGTTTGAGAACGTCATACCATAAAGTGGCTGCGTTTACGGACGTCCCATTTTTATTTCCAGCCTAAAGGGTACGACATTCTTCCAGAGCTCTCTTGTACTACAAAAGTTCCCCATTAACTTCTAGTCACCACAAACTCTGGGGGAAAATTCAAAAAGCACAGAGGATCTGGCAGGTGAAAACATGGCCAATTACCACCCAGCACAGCTTTCCTGAATGCACATAAAAACACTTCTGTATTTAACAAGTGGTCATTTGAGAATTGAACAAGGACTGACAGTGTAAGTGGTGCAGAAGACATAGCCGAGACAATGCACAGTCTCTTTCACACACACACACACACACACACACACACACACACACACACACACACACACACACACGTAACAGGATCGTTTGCCTTTTGAACAGCACTCTCCGGATCACAGGAGGCCCACAGACAGTGCAGTAAATCAGCGGGCTCCATTATAGAAATCAATTAGAACAGCGCACTGCAAACTGCCAGCCAGTGACAGCAAAGCAATACTGATAGCTACGGCAAGGCTGCTGACAGAACCTCGTGCTTCTTCAAGGGCTGCTCTGCAGCATGCAGCCCACTAGCTGAACAGCCAAAGCAAAGGGGCACGGCGAAGCCGACCGCCGGCCCACGCCTCAAGCCAGGGGGCGCAAAAAAAAAAAAACGAAGGAGCGAGGTTACCTCGGGCGGCGGGGGGCGGCCGGGCGCCAGGTTGTGCAGCTGCTCCGCGGCGGGGCTGCAGGACAGCAGGTGCGCGCAGCACGCGGAGCTGGCCAGCCTCTTCATCAGCGAGGAGAGGATGCTGCAGCCGCCACACATTGGGGCACTCGTGCAGAGGTATGCTTGGAGGCGGGGGGGGGGCACAGAACCCCTAACAGGAAACACAACCCCCCCCCTCCCCGCCTCTTAGTCCTGCTGCTTTACTGCCAGGGAGCTCCGGGGTGAGAACATGGTACCCTCAGGTAACCCAGAAAAGAACTTCTCACAAAAAAAAAAAAAAAAAAAAAAAAGCGCTCCAGGGCACAGCGGCTTCCAGGGACGGCAAGTGTGACCGGTGAGCGGTGCGTGTTCGGGAGGTCCTTGCCGAAGGGGGCTCCGCGTGCGGCCAGCCTGGAGGCCCCTACCAAGCGCTGCGTACTGAGAACACGTCTCCTTCCTGCTACAGACTCTTCTCCCATTCCCCTTGGCCGCACGCAGGCAGAGCGGAGCTGACTATCCAAGCACACACATACACACCCCCCCGCCTCTTTTCCAGAGCATCCAGCCACTCCCCCCACAACACACACCTCCCCGCTGCCAGCAGCTCCGCCATGCCAATGCACAGAGCAAACCGTGGACATCAGGACGTTTCATCAAACTCAAGTCAAAGCTTTTGCGTGCGCATGCGTGGCCATATGAAGAGACAATTCAGTGCCACATGAAAATCTCAATTCAATCTCAAACCACTTAAGTAACTCAACCTGCAAGAGTGGGGGGGGAGAGATGAAACCCTTTCAGGCAAAATCAGATGCAAGAACACTAATTAAAACAAGAGGAAACATCCGAGTATAAATAGGACCACAAAGGCACGTCATGCTAATGGGCGGATGCTGTAAAGGCAGACCTACGGAAAAGCGAAGGACGAAGGACAAAGACAGGCCACATTGGATGGTTCCTAAGAAAATGAGTCCATGCGGAGGACGTGCAGACGCAATAACTTTGCATGTATGCGCTGAGGGAACGTGTGAGCAGGGGGGAGAAAGGTGAGAGGAAGCAGAAAGCTTGTCACTCGGCACACGTGAAGGTGACGGATGAACCTGCTGCTAGGAGTGGCTTCTGGCTGCCCCTCCACATTAGTCACGCCTGGGGCGTTTTTGACCAAACTGGCTGCCTCTCTTTGTCCCTTGAGGAGGAGCCCAGGGACAGCTCAAGCACCTAGGTTATAATCAAGAACCGCAGAGCTCAAAACTAGCTGCGGAGGTGCAGCGGGGTGGCACTGCTGAGGTCACGCCTTCCCCGAGCAGCCTGTAATACTGCGCATCGCGCACGGGGCCGTAGACCATGCAGCACCAAGACAGCCATTCAGCTCAGTCACAGCATATCTGCAACTGGGAAGTGACAGGAATGAACTGGACTCCCAGCAGATAGCCCTAAGTGGTAAAGATGAACCATCGAGGACACGGACACACACAAAATCGATGTCAAACTGCTCAACCGGCTGGAAAAACCTGCCTCAAAGCAGCAAAAGTTAAAATAAAGGGATCGCTGTAACCACACGAGTCATGAGAGAAGCCGGCGGAACAGGAACAGAGCGCAGGAAAGACAAGATGCAAGGTGACCTTGAGAGCAGGAAGCGGCCCTTCTTCAGCATCAGGACCAACGCATCGGCGAGGTCTTCAGCAGAGGTCCCATCTCCTATTCCACATGCAGCCAGAGTCAGGCTGCAAGAAGTCCCGTCGTCAGGACGACCTGCCCATCTCTTCGGTGAAGCCAAATCTGAGCAAACCTTCTCGTCTTTCTTTTGTAATGTTTCATAACCCCCCCCCCCCAAGTATTCAGCAAGTAACGTTACGCAGAAGTGGCAGAAGTAATTACAGGATTATATGGCAACCATTTATCAGTTCAATGCATGCTTCGCTGTTCATTTAACAACTATAATGAATATGACATTTAGAGTTAAATGTCCAAATTATAAGCCCCTTATTTCAACAGACAAAAGCCCAGAAAAAGGAAACTCCGGGCTGTGCTGTAAATTATTAATCGGTATCCTTTTTCACAGATTCCCGATTCTCATATCGATCCACAGCACAAAGGCTTAAAAACCATGACCATTAGGCTGGTCAAAATCCTGCACATCTTTCACGATTTAACATCCTCAGTAACAGGGTTTTGTGGCTCAATTTTTCACCCTCGCAAACACAACAGGCACTGCATGGCCTAAATTATACGCAAAAGGACGTTCATCTGTTTTTCCCCTCTGAAATTCACAGCCGCAAAAGTTATTGTTTTCCACGTTATGGTATAACCAAATTCAGCTAACGCTGCAATTATATAATGGCAATAACAACGTAAAAATATGGGGATTATCAAGAGAATTAGGAAGAAATTTTGCTATTAATCACATGCTGTCACAAAGCAGGAACTATAGATCGCCAAAGCAGCTCACCCCTCCGCGGTCTCAGACATTCTCACAGAAGACTCCAGTTTATTCCAAAACCCAGACATGGCTGTAGGGGGTTTATAGGAAGGTCAACAGAAGGTCAAGACCAAGACCAACAGGAACGCCAACAGCAGTGAAGCGATGAGGACTTCTGTGCCCTTCAACCGAATCAGCAGTATGCAAGAGTTAAAAATAAACAAGAACATTGGTCACCGGTGTGTTAAACTGGTCAGATAATATTAGAATGAAAATGTAATGACAGGCCACGTAGCCTGGTCCACAGCTTCCATTTACCACCCAATTACGAAAGACCAGAGAAACAGAAAACTGAGAGTCACTGCCTCAAAAACGTTCCTTCACATATTAAATCCTAACTGTACCAGCACGGGATACTACTTTGAAAGTTTGAGCAAAGGTCATAGCAGTAGAAAACACAGCCAAACCCATGGCGGCGTGAACCGTGTTAAAAACGAAAGGAGCTACACGAGTGTTTGTGTGATTACACGTTAGAGACTAAGGGGCCTGTACATAGTTTGGAATAAGTGGTCCAAACCCATTTACACTGTCAAAACTAAAATATATCAACCCTGAAAATTCACTCAACCCCTTCCCCCAAAGGACCCATATACACATCCCCCCTCCACAAAGCAAATTGGTGAACAAACTTTTCTCCCACCTCAACTCTGCATCAACAAACCTGCCCCTTAATTAAAACTGCCTTCTCCCGACGGACCATTAATTCCTAACGACGGATGAAAATGAACCCCGAGTTGGTGTTTTCAAAGCCATTATGCGTTGGACCTGATTTCAGAGCTCTGAGCTACTCTGTCTGGCGGTAACACTAGACGAAAATCATTGCTCTGTAAACATGGGATGCTACAATGCAATACTCTGTGGTTAACTTGTGTGTCATCATTTGGAGGAAGTAAGACATTTCAAAAGCACAGAGGAATGAATTTACAATGCTGTATGTATGAAACACACCGAGGTGGTCTGAAAATTTTGGGTGGTTTGGGGGATGTTTGAACAACACTGGAACACTGATGGTAGTGGATATGGGTTATACTCACAGACGGCCCTCGTCAGACACTCTCCTTTAGGGGCCAAAAAGAAATGTGTTTGCTTTTTGAACCCAGAGAAAACGTGGCTCAGGATCTTAAAGGTGCGAAAACGTGCCCAAACACCCAATTAATGGACACAGCAAGGCAACAGGGGTGCGAGTTTGAGGTGTCACACACAAATAGGCAACACAAACAGATAACAGGAGCCTGGTGTATGTGTGTGTGTGTGTGTGTGTGTGTGTGTGATTTGCAATTGTTACAGTTCCAGACTTCAGAGCCTAAATTTGCATGATGTGAATTAACTGGTTAGAAATCGCCCCTAAGGTGATTACTGCCATCATGCCCCCATGGTAAAGCATAATGGAACAGATACCATTTTCTAAAAACTGGATTGTTGACAAACTGAAACCAGCGGACGTAAAATGAATACCGATTAGAAGTGGTTTTAAGTCCAAAGCAAGACAAATTTTGAACTCCCCATTGGACAACGCGCCCTTCACTGGTCCAAACCAATTTTCCCCCCCACATAAACAGTTTTACGCAGTAAACAAATCTGCTCTAATAGGACTGAAAGGCCACAAATACTGCTTGTAGTGCCCTCTACTGTCCAGAAACAGTAATACAAAAACAATGGATACAAAGAACATATGAACAATATCATGTTTTAGAATTTATATATATATAAAGCCATAGCAAAACTGACTAACACCAAACACCAGGAAAACTGGCAGGTCTCACAGTCTGAATTGGAGGCATATACCTGGAAAATTTACAGCTGGCTTTAAATTTTAATTTAATTTTTAATTTTAGTCATTTAAGCAGACGCTTTTATCTAAAGCGACTTACAAAATTTCATATGTTACAATGAGCTAGCGATGAGCGTCTTGCTCAAGGACACACCTGGTGACTGGGCTGGGATTCGAACCGGGAAACTTCTGCATCCCAGACTGATGTTCTACCCATTGAGCCACCAGGCTTTGAACCAAGCTTATGAGCGCCTCACAACTGTTTTGAGTTATTCCTCAAACTCGTGATAGCAAGCGAAGTGAGGCGAAGGGGAAGCACCTTGGATTTAGCAGGCAAGACTGGGAGGTAATGCTAAACGTTGGGTTAACACCACCGCCCTAACACACGCCACCTCACCGCACACTACCTAACACAGCGAGGAAAAACCTGACAGGTTCTGATAAGACAGAGCAGGTCCAGTCATGGGGCAGGACATCGGCCGTTCCCTCACACGTAGACGTGGGAAACAACGATGGCAGGCGCTCTGGTGGAGCACTAGAAGATTAACCTCAGGGTGAGAGGCCCAAGCAGGGGAAAACTGCCCACCAGGTCTTTTAAATCGCACATTTTCTCACAACTGTGGTGTACATCTTGTTAAAAAAAAAAAAAAAAAAAAAAAAACCCTGTGGGTTTTGTAGGCCACGAACTCTGAACCACAGTGGGCCGCAAGTGTGGTTCAGAGATCGTGACCTACGAGAAGATCGCGCAGACACACACACACACACACACACACACTTCAAGTGTATTCATCGACACTGATGAATTCTAGACATTGCTGCCATCGCCTCATTTCCAGTCCTACTAAAACCACGACACCGTAACGACAGGGGTCACAGCTGACTGTAATGAAAGAGAAGACTCGCTGCCCCCTAGTGTCAGCTTACAGAAAACACAAGCAGCCATGGAAACAGCCTTCCACTGAGCAGCAGTGGGGCAGATCTCTTTGCAGATATGTTTTAACTGCAAACCACATCTGTGTAGACATGGCTGGATACACTAAAGTGCATTTATTTTTATTTGCTATTTTCTGCAAGCCTGCAGTTCAGAGTCACTCACTCTCACGCACACACACACACACACACACACACACACACACACACACTTCTATAACCCCCCCTCCCCACCAACAACACAAGGGGAAAACGGAGCCTTGGCATCCAGCAACTCTGTTGTGTACCAATCCACAGAGGACAGCCCTTTATGGCAGACTGCAGCCGTCCCACCATAACTCCAGTTGCTCCAGCTTGCCCATTCACTCCCCATAAAAAAAAAAAAAAATGGGACGAGGGCCATCCAAGCATCTCTGTGCCTGTCACTCAGTGCACCCCCCCACCCCAAAAAAGGTACGAGAGCCCACATCACCTACTGCACCACCGAAGCCAAACCGCCACCCCGAAGGCAATTACATACTCAGCACTGCAAATAAAGACATTTGCATAAACATACTAGACCAAGCAGAATCCCGAGAAAACCGTGCCATCTCGTTACCGAGTGCTACGAAGCGGAGGATGGTCCAAACCCCCCCACGTGCATCTAAAACAGCTCAGTGACACCTTCCTGAGATCATAAAGCTTCACTGCACCATGAGAAAATTTAGAAAGAACCCACACAGACAGATAACATGCCAGGATTTCAGTCGTACAGACTATTTTGTTGAAAGGCTGCAAAACGTCATACAGCAATTAGGGCATTTCCTGCAAACTATAAAAATACTTGCTAACGAAAAGCTCAATTTAACAACAGTGAAGGTCTGACTAGTGCCAGAACAGAAGAGGGGCCCACAACTGCTCCTATTATAGAAATAGACGCACCCCCCCCCCCAATTGGCTCTCTGAACCAATGTCACTCTGGTGCCTGCATGGTAGCTAAACACATCTCCCATGACAGCAAGCAATAAAGCACAAGACTGGCTTTGTTCACATGCTGCTTGGCCAGGCCAACCCCCAGAAACAGATACCAAACCACTTCCCAATTTTCATACTGCAAACCTGCTACAGTGCCAACAGTTAGATGACTGCGATAAAACACCACGAATAATCCATACCTTTATCTGGAGGTTAAGTCTGCATGGCCTCAAAGATAACCAATATTGAAGGACACACACACACACACACACACACACACACACACACACACACACACACACACACACACACACACACA
>JABJVR010003134.1:0-16349 GCA_025773905.1 Chitala chitala | reverse complement strand
CCCCCCCCCCCGGGGCCCCCCGCGCCCGACTCCCCTGGCCCCGGCGTACCAGGTCCGGCCGCATCCACGCCCCCGAGGGTTGGGGGTCGGTTTTTGGGGGGGGGGGGGGTCTGTTAGTGGATGGAGTGCTACGATTGGAGGCCCTCCCCTCACAGTGCACTGCTGATGAGAGAGATGTGTGCACACACATAAGCATACCAGCATACACATGCACATGTGCACACAGACGCACACACACACACACACACACACACACACAGATGCACACATACATAAACATGCACACACACACCCATAAATGAGTTTTGCTCATCTAAGTATAGCTGAAGTGGTAAGACGGCATGTGATGCACTATATATGCTAGGTCTCTCATTCACCCTGGGATTTTCCAGTGTCATAAAAAGCAAGTGGTTATAATTTGTGTTCTTAGCTGTAATCCTATCTTGTCAATATGAACCCATAATATAAAAAAATATATAAAACTAAATCAAAACTTGGCAGCAGTCTTTGTGCCAATGTAATACGCACAAAATTTTTAAAAAGTCTGACAAACTATTTGTGCTTTCTTTGCAAAATGTCTCATCCAGTGAAAATATACATATAAAAATATATTGCACACTGCATATAAAAACATGACCTGGTTTATGCCCAGTGGTGTCATGAAAATAGCCTGCACAAGGAGAACTGGAGATTTCTAAGATTTCTTGCGGCTGTGTGGAGAAACGTCTCTCCATCTCTTTTGCGTTTCATCCTTTCTCTCGCCTTACATTCGTTTTGTCTCCCTTGCGCTCTCAGTTCCCTCGCTGCAGGCCAGGGGAGACATGGAAGGAGAAAGACCCTTACCACAGCTCAAAATAGATTTAAAAAGATGAAAAAAATGGCAGCTGCTTGTGGATACAGAAGCAACGCAAACGACTGGGAGATAACAAAAACAAGTCCTTTGATAGCAGGTGTTCAATATACGAGTTTATTCAGCACTTCCGCAGAGTCCTGGAAGGCGCTGCTTGTGTTTATTAAATCTCCAGTAAACATCTTTCGGGCCAGACCAACAAGAATAGGATGAAACGCTTGACAACAGAACCTCCTCTAACCCTGCCTAATGCATACGGCTTGTCTTTTCTTTAAACATGTAACCCGGCAAAGCATGAGGTAATTCTATCTTTATGAAATCACGAAGGACAGCAGTATCTTAAGTAATGAAAAAAAGGCTGCTCGCTGAAGGCGCTGCCCTGAAAGGTTAACCTCCCAACTTGACAAAAGGAGGGACCACAAAACTGCCTACGTTGTGTTTTTAGTTACACTGCTGACCTCCCCCGTGCACGCATCACAAGTGGTCACAGACGTTAACATCTGTACCCCTGCTTTCCATTTCACCCTCCCCACCCCATATGCTGTGAATTCTGTGACACAGCCCTCAGAACTGCGAGGTTTTAGAACAACAGGACACGCACGCAGATGATCAGACACCCGCGCGCGCACACGCACACATACCTGTCCACAGAAACAGCTCACAGATTTACCCAGGTACCTACAGCAGCTAAGCGCTCCTCCAGAGTCATACTAAAATGATCCCAGTCCAGGTCCTCCTGTTCTGGCTCTGTCAAGAGCCCATTGGCCTCTTCAGTGTCATCTGAGAGGGACTGGCATCTTCTCTGCCTCAGTGTGTTAGACATTTCCCACACGAGACGTCTGCCAGCGACGTGAGACGTGAGATTCCCCTCGCTCACACACCCCTCCCCCACCCACCAAAGGCTCCTCTTTCAGCGTCTCTGGCCAGGTGAGAGTTAACTTCAGGTAAGAGCAGACTAGGAAGGTGCTATTCTCACAGTCTGCCTCACGGATCGTGTCCAGGAGCAGTAGTGACTGCGCTGTTTTCTCTCCCCAGGTGACACACCTTTCTGCTAACCTCGACAGCTCCCTTCCTCCCTCCTCACACCGCTGTCTGTCAGCAGCTGTCTCCTGTCTTGTTGAGCACTGGCTTCAGGTAAAAGCAGAGTGAACAAGCTGTCGGCTACTGCAGTTTGACCTTCTCTGTCAAACAGCTCCCAGGTACTCAAATCCCAAATTACTCCTATAATACTACACCAACAATAGCAACCCCCCTCCTCCCGGCACAGGTGTTACCTTCCTCCCTCTGTATATCCACAAAGTTTCCCAAAAGCGGAGGTATGAGGTGACCGGCAGTGTGAAGCAGCACTGCAGACGCAGTGTACCGTAAGGAGCTGGGGCACAACATTCACAAAGCCATTCCACTGTGTCAGAAAACCACAGAAGAGTATAATTCCTAAATAAGTCTAGCCACTGTATTCATTTATAATTAACAGAAAGATCTTTGTCTACTCCCACAAAGTTTGGACAAAGCCCTGACATTATTCTACCAACATGAGAACACAAGGCAAGCTGTGCCAAGAGCCTGAGGCTATCATCTCCTTTTCTGAATGGACTGCAGTCCTTTAAGCGCTACAGATCACACACTAAATTACCAACTTCCAGTCTGCTTTATGAACCACACGAATTACCTTGAATACTGGAGATGTACGTTAAAGAGCGCTGATACAATTTCACTTATTTAGCTAGACCGAGTGCCAGAAAGTAGCTCATTTTATATTTGATGCAAACAAACGTTGCCCTCCTCCTCACAATGATTTAGAACAGAACTGGCCATTACAGCAGGGTAACTGGAGAAAACAGCTAGACATGAGCAGCTACATTTGTGGCTAACAAAGCACATTCAGTACTAAAAAACGCAGGTACAATAGATAGTGATTTGCAAAACTAAAGACACATAACAGATAACTAAAGACAAGCAGCCATGCACCTCTGGGCTAGATATTAGCCCATTTCCAACTGTCAAGTGATATTTTGTGTTTTTTCTATGGTTGTTGAATGTTTTATTTCCTGTTGTTCTCTGTATTCTCCCTGTTTTACCAGTTTCTCCTTTATGTTTGACAGTGTTACATTTTATTTTTATATTTTATGATAGTTCTTTAGCTGTTTTATTTGGTTAGTCTTTCCCTTGTAACTATAACACACATTGCAACTGATTCAAATTTGTCAACAAATAAATATATGGATACACTGTAAGAATGTTTTCCTTAATTTTTGGATTAACCAGAAACTTTCTAATTTATTGTCTTTTTGATAGGACCTTACAAAGAACACAGACACACTATATCTATATTTCTGCAGGACCTTAAACAGAACCTCTTCAGTGTAATTTTGTAACCTAGTTTTCATAGGTCCAATAGCTACTATTATAACCGATAACCTTGACTGCCACTAGAGCTGTTGGGCCCCCTGAAAGACGTTGTTAGATGTAATGTTTACATGTTATTTTATGTTATAATTTTTGACATCCCCTGTCAGTCACAGGCCCTTGGAATCATCCTAGGTTTGCACCCCTCTGTGGTCCCCTGTGGGTAACACTGAGCATGCACAAAATCTCTGTCTCACAGTCTTTGTATTTGCATGTTTCTCTATGGCTTTGACAGTATTGCAGTCTTAGCCTATAATCACATTTTCAGATTTCCATTTTTATATTAGGCTTTTTCATTACTGGAGAACATGCAGGATTGTATGTGAACATGCTGGGTAAACAGAGGGGCCGCGTTACACCCTATACTTTGCCATTGTTAAAAACAGCTAAATATTTCAATGCATCCTACTTAAACACAGAAATACTGAGGCATTACTAACAGTAGGTAAAGAATATGTTTTGTTTTTTATTATATCATGGCAAGTAGATACATCACATCTGAGATAATTTTCAAGTGCTTCATACTTTATCATATCGAAAGCTTTCCTTATTCAGTAACTCCGGAGGGCTTCCTGCCTGAAAGGTCTCGGTTAAACTGAAATCAGATTTAAGGTTTGTTCCCCAGGCTTTGCAGCCACATGGGAAAACAGAGCGGGAAAGGTTTAAAGTTCAGGAGCAGCCTTAGGGAATTATAATTTTAATCTATGAACATTAAAAAACTTTCCTAAATCCAGTAAAATGATGACGATGGTATTAAAGAGAAAATAAGTCTATACAATAACTGCACTGTAACTAGAAGTGTTATAGGTGCACTATGTTACCTACATTTTGATCCGTACACAGTTGGGTGATTAGTCATAACTTGGCTTTCAGCTAAATATCTTTATATGTAACGTAGACAGTATCTGGCAGTTAGTTTCCTGTATATCTCAACATATTTTAGACACGCCCTTGACGGAACTCCTGTCAATTATGGAGCACTTACAGACAAAGAGCTATTCACAGTCAAAGACCCACCTAGTCAGTGCTTACTGAGACTGCAAAGGAGCCTGACTTAAAAACCATATACACTAAGCTGAGATGAGATTCAGATCTGCAGCCTTCAAAGTTTAATGCAAAATTACAATCGGCTGAGCCTCCCTGCCACCCACGCAACATCCTTGGAAATTTAATACACCTGTAGCACTGTGAGCAGTACACAGTACCTTTCTAGTCTGGATTCAGTACGTCATCTTTTTTATTTTTATTTCTATAATGTCTCTAGCAAAAGAGACAATTTATATACTCCATTTAAATTGAAAACGACACTGAACATTAAAAATTAACTTCCATATAACATGTATTTATATCATGAATTGTCTGGCGATTGATCTTGAGCTCAGCTCAAATGCTACTTGCATACTGCTACTCAGCTACCTAGAATTTATAAGCAGTAATGAACATCAAATACACCTGTGCTAAAAGACCCGGGAAAGTGGGAGTGAAAGGGGAACGTCCTGAACATATAAACACGGTTCTGACTGGTCACAAGAATTAACATTTGTTATGACCTTTGACTGTACATTACCTTTGTAGCATGTACTTTTGTAGTTCATTTATGTTAACTACAAAATTCACATTACTTGTACAAAATTCATTCCTGGTATTTGGGCAGTACAGCCATTGAAAGCTAATGTGAATAAATAAAAAGAATAAATTAATTTGCTAATTTCATTCTGCACATTGGACACAAATTTAGCTGTCAATAAAAGTTGCTATGTATATTACAATAAATGTTCCAGTAGATGTATATTGTGCTACTTTAGAAAGAATGACAAAATGTAACAGATATTGTATATCATATTACAACAGCCACTTATACACAACATGTACCTTTAGATACATTTAAGTTATATTATTAGTTTACATTTTAGTCCGTACATAAAAATGGAGGTGAGACTGTTATAGTGTGTTATAGTTCCCATGTGTGCAGTCATAAGGGATAATTTGGTACTCCTACCATCCATACCCAAAGCTCTGCTCTTGAACTCAATGCCACTGTTGTAACTGAACTTGCATTAGTACAACAACATCACAGCAGTAATAAGTAGAGGATAAGTGATATGCAATGAGTCATTTTTTCTTTCTGCACTCATCTATTTTTGTCTGGCTTCACTGAAAGGACCGAGAAATTAAATGTCAGCGTTATACTTGGCAAAGATATGGATGAAAGTGTCTTTACATGGAAACCCATTCCTCTTTGTGTCGATGATTTCTTTACGGCGTCATGTGGCACATTGTTAGGTCATACTTGTACACTTCGTAGATTGAGGTTTTATGTTTTCCCACTCTGACACTTGCGGAGTCATAGCTACCAAATTTTCGCAATAAGGTCTTATAAGCCTTATATCGTGCAGACAGTCTCCTAAGTACAGCACACATGCAGCGTTTTGTCATGTATGCATACATACATGATATCGACCGCATAAAGTTTTTTTCCTCAAATGATAGCAAATCCAGATGATACGTTTTAACATCTGAATGAGCGTCTTTATGTTGTCCCAGTGACTGCTTGGAGACAGTGCTATAACACATATGGCAAAGTAATATGCAAGGGTGTATGTATATAAATAAAATTTGAGTCATAATGTATGATGTCAAAGATTTAAACAAGTGTGATAATACTCCATAGGGAGAAGCATACAAGCCATAAAGAGTTTTCTTTCAAATGAACTGGACTCAAACCAAACACTCGAAAGGAAATTTTTGAGAGACAGTCTGACTGCCTTACAGAGTTTTATGTTTGACGTTTTTTTTTATGTTTGACAAACCTATATCTGCAAATGTACATGTGATCAAGGCTGACTTTGACCTACTGACCTCTTCCAGTCATGCTATGTTGCAAGCGACACTTGGGATAAATGCTCATCCAGCAAATGCAAACCAGCTATGTGTGTAAGCAAGGAACAAGTGGCGATTCGCCCTCCGTTATGTGCTCAACACAAGCTCGCTTTGCACTGGATGCCGCCTCCACAGCGGCGTTCAAGCGAGAGAGACGTAGCGTCTGCGGGGGCTTTGACTCGAGCATCATCAGGCTGCCGTCTGGACACTGGGATGCAAAATACCTCTGCAGGAGCCTGGCAGATCTCATCTGAGGCCAGAGTATGACAGGAATGGAGAAAGGACTGCGCTCGTTTCCAGGAAAGATGGAAAATATTCAGGACGAGTGAGAAAATCGCTTTTTCAGATCGCCTTTTCAAGGCAGTGAAGGAGACTGAGCAAGCTTTTAATGGTCCCACAGCTCACAAATGTACATGACCAGTGTGGTTGACAATAACACTTAAATGTATTGTATACAGGAAAAAAAAGGTTAACATCACAACGCAGAATGTCTCATGTCAACCGAGGGCTCCTGTTAGTGCTCAACAGTTCACTGTACAAAGTTCCGAGGGTTAATGAAGTATTTTGCACCCTGGTCAATATTTTAAACAAATACAAATAGTCAGTTAATTTCATAGGCTGGAACTTGAAATTTTGTATAAAAAAACTGATAAATTTCTAGGCTGAATGAAGCCCAAATTATTTGGAAAAACTGGATGCAACAAGAAAGCAAAGGGAAAGCACAACTTTTACAGTCAATACTGTGACTCCAGCACAATTGCTCAGAAAAAGCAACAGAATCAGAAGTTTCAGCAAGGGCACTTTTAGTGTGGCAACAGAATACATTTGTAAAAGCAGGTGAACTCAGATATTCTAACCAGTTCATGTCATGGATTTATTCCGTTGGTCCAATGGTCACATAATCGGTACGATCTCAGCTAATCAGGAATTACAATTACAATGCATGTGTTGACAGAAAGACAGAACAACGACAAATGGCAAGTGGAGAGATCAGAAATTACCTAAAGTATGTTTAACCGAGCCCCATGAAGTAGAATCTTAAAGCACAGCAAAATACAACATTCTCACAAGCAAAGCATAATACGACACAGAAACAGAAACCACAGTCTGCGTAAAATGGGTAAAAATAATTCTGAAAGACATGAAAGACGGCACGTCTTTTTAAAAAGTTACCGAATCTGCTTTATCGACAAAAAACTTGCAGAGGAAATCATTCAGCAGCATAATAAAATTCAATGCAAGAGCATCGTTTAGAAAAGCAGAGATGTGTCACATTTGCTGGCCAGCTGTCAGGCGTATATCATTATGTGCAGCATGTTATCCACAAGCAATTTCAGTAATTGCTACGTTCAAAATTTCACCATAGCAGCAAAAAAACAGACGCTGTCAAAGCAGCTGGTGCAACAGAAACAATTATTTCAAATAAAGCCAATACAAATTAAGCAAACAAAGGCAACAAGTATTAAGAGGTAAGGACAGACAAATTATATACATATTTTTTAACAAAGGCAAGTAAATAAATGGGAAACAGAGACTTACTGCTTGGAATGTAAGGGAAACCTCATTATTTTCTTTGCAAAGTGCTGCATTTTCTTCCTCCGGTTCACATACCCTGGACAGCAGACGATCCGTTTCCTCAACTGGTTTTATCAGCTCCCCTCTCTCCCTCATCCCTGACTGCATGGAGTGTGGCAACGGATTAACCTGGGCAGCAGAGAAATTCATTTCCTTTAGACTTTCACTCCTGAGCAGACCCCGATCCCCCCCGCACACCCCCCCCATCCCTTCCCATGTGGGCCTGTAGGAGCTCCGTATATTTCATCCACTGTTTCTGTCCCCTAGCGAGTTCAGCGCCAGTGGTTAACAGAATGTGGAAAATTGCTGCCCTTCTGATTTCAACGGGTTTTAAAGCATCACTTCTTCTGAGAAGGATTAAGTAAAGACACTCATTGAATAGCTTAATAATAATAATAATAATAATAATAATAATATGTATGAGATATAGCCCTGGCCAAAACTGCAAAAATAACAATGTGCTAAACAAACTTAAGTTTTCCATATGGCAAAAAGTCCATATACTGTACACACAAAAGGGAAGTAAAAACTGTTTAACCAAAAACAGACTTAGTATACAGTGAAATACTTCAAAATTGGTTGTATATTTCTGCAGTTAGAATTACTACAAAGAAAACCAAGATGTCTGAATGTTTAAGGTTTCTTCAGAATCTGGGCAAATTGCAAGCTTTTTACTGCAGTCCACACTTAACCTGATAGAGCAGGACTGTGATCACCTTAAATCTAATATTTTTTAACGTGTTGCTAATTACTTCAGTTTGAAACTGAAACTCTCCTGGTTGGTGAATTTATTAGTGGCCTGGTGACTCAATGTCTACAGCATCAGGCTAGGATGCAGAAGCCTCCTGATTTAAAGCCCAGCCAGCTGTACCCTTGAGAAAAACAATCCAATGCTAACTCCCCAGGTGTTGCAAGAGGCTGGCTGCCCACTTCTCCCCTAAGGGAATGGGTTAAATGAAGAGAAGTAATTTCCCTCTGGGATTAATAAAGGACTAGAAAACTCATTCAAAACCATTCATGCTCCTCTTTGAATTGTCTTTCAGCCTCGATTTTAAACAAACAATTATAGAAAAACAAAATGCATGTTTATTGAATGTAGGGATATTACCACTCATAACCATATACATCTGATGTGACTAAGACTCTCTGCTGAGACTTGACAATGTTATTATATAGTAAATTAAAGACTGTTTTCTATTATTAGGCTGTCTCAAATCACCATACCATTCAAATTTATGAAGCATATGTTACGGGCCCCAGTGAAGGGGGTGCCACCGCAGCAAAGATATGCAACCTGGAACAAGCAGGTGAAACCAGTAATAATGAGTCACTAAAATGTCACTAAAAGTCACTAAAAAGTCACTAAAATGTACTTCGTCCTGTCTGAAACCAAAATTATTTGTAGTGAGGCTACAAATACATACGTATCTACCATCCATGGGGAGATGTGAATTAATTTTCCAGTGCACACTACAAAGTGTTTTATATGCTGAAAACCACATATAAAAACTTGCTGTAGCATGTTTGACACAATAAGGTACAGAATAACTGTCGTTAACAGAAGTGTTCTGACTTCAACCATTACTTTATGTCTAGTGTGAACATACAGTATGTGATTTAAACACATGAGGAAATGCTTTTTGATGTACTTGAACTTGTTAAGGTGACGTGTGTTAGAATATTCACATTACTTGCACAAAATGTATTCCTGATAAGAAAAGGCTAGTTAAGCTCTCCTATCATTGCAAAAAAAAATCAATTTTTTTAAAGGGAGGTTCAGCATGAAGCAGTAAAAGAGAAAAGTACTGTAATAAACTTGAAAAGCAACATCAGTAAACGAACACAATGTCGTATCTAATTAAATGGGTGCTTGTCACAGGTGCCCCGTGACATTGTGATACAGAAATGTTAATCATCCACACACTGTAAAATCTAATTAGTTGACTTTATTCAAATAAAGCACAGAAGCCAACTGCCTTAAAAATTTAAAGGTACTTTATTTATTCCAGTAAAGTAGATTCAACATGACTTTCCAAATCCACTTTACTTGAATAAAGTACCTTTAGTTAGAATTTTTAAGTCAATTGGTTTCCATGCTTTTTCTGAGTAACGTCAGCTCATTAGATTTTGCAGTGTACGCGCTGTCCCTAAAGCAGTGACCGTTTGGCTGGCCATCTGTGCTGGACTTGGAAATTTGTTTTTATGCAGTGCCCTGAACATGCACACCTTCTGCCTTATGTTCAAAAAGGAAAAAGCTGACTCCACTTAATGTGAGCATTGCAAGTTTACATTAATTTTTATGCTCACCTGCTGAAAAAAATCAGGCCTTTCAGCCTACTTTCTTATTATATAGTTAATACATTAACTTACATTTAATGTGTACTACGGTCTTCTAAATACATTCTGAATGAGTGGATGGCCACAGTTTTATTGCCATGTGAGCAGTGCGGGGAAGTCTGTCAACTGTTGCATTGCATTCATTCGTATGTTTATGGCTTTTCAAACGAAAAAACAAACTTTAAATGCTTTTAACTCTTCATTTAGTAGCTGCCTTTCCATGCACCTATTCACAATGTAGAAATAATATTTTTGTTGTCATATAATACATATGTGTAGTTATAGTCAAAATTTGTACATTTTGGACAACAGAGAAAATCCTATACCGAACTTTTCAATCCAGGATTTAAGCATGTATTTGGTATGCAGATGTAAAATCAAATATGAAATCTGCACAAGAGGGCAATTATAACACTAAAATGCTTTCAGAATTTTTGTGCCAATCTTTTATGACATCATCATTTTCTATTTCTGACCGAATATCTAGACCGATTCCACCGACACGCTCCACCAAATCCACTTTGCACCCAGAATATTGTGTCCCCAGCAAATGAATGGAATCTCAGTCACAGCAAAGAGTTCAAGTTTTAACTTGGCAAAGACAGATGCTTGGCTAATAGGACTGACACACAGCTGTCAGACACAGAGAGCCCCGTACGTTTGTGTGTGCTTTTCATAAATTAAGCTGTCACTGACATTTTCTCTGTTTTACAGCTCCTCAGGCCTGGCTCCTGTTCACGGATAGATCCCCCCGACACCCCTCAACACTCGCTAAACTGCTTTGTTTCCATTGCGTGTCCGTGTGCTCTTATATCTCTAGCTACATCAGCATCCCACATGTGTTCATTCTTGCATACTTTGCAATGTACAAGACACAGAGCCTGCATTATTCACACCACGTTAAACCAACTTACAGCACTTAACAGCTCTGTGTAAGTCAATATTTCCTTACTTAATATTCCATGGTGAAAATTTACAAAAATGGCAAGAAAAAACAAGACGCAGAAGTACAGAACCACACGCAAAAACAAAGATTGCTTAAGAGCAAAGGGGAAAAAAGTAAACCCACATACAAGTGAGAGAAATGACCTGGCAGCAAATTAGCTAACATTATGGCTTCCTGATATGAATGGAAACTAATGCAGATTGGAGGGGAAAAAAAACAGAAACTGCAATTTTCAAAAAGTACTTTAGCATTAAGTAAACGATTTCATCCCACAGCATTTAAATATACCCATCAACTGCTGCCAATAACAGAATATCCTTACCATTTTGCACTCATAAGCATAACATGTCAGTCCAGCCCTTTTATAACTGGTTATTAAAATAGTCCCAAAAAGAAACAGCTCAGCAGGGCACGGATGCATACACCGTACTTCAGCCAAAGCAGGTGACACGGTGGTTAATGACTTTGATTTGAAATCTTTTAAATTTGCCAGTTCTCAGGTTTACACTGGGTCCAGGATTTCTTCCTTATGATACAGTATTTGTTTGAAATTTCTGCACAGTCCTCTTCAGCTCTCAAAAAAGAGACTTTAAAACCTCTTTCAGCCAAGTTGATACCTGAGATGGTTTGTGACAGCCAGATGTTCTAAAGTAGCAGCTCTGGGGATAGTGAGACATCAAGGACAGAGATTCAGCTCTTTCCTGTGAAATTCCTGGAGGCAGTTCACATTGGCTAAAGGCAGGAAACCTGACGCATGACTGCAAAATGCATCAGCATCTCTTAGCCAAAAAAAAAGAGGAGAACCCATTCTTTTTGTCAAGTTACCATCAATGTTATATCAATGTTATGTTAATTAGACTATTAATGTTATTATTACATGGTGGGATGACATATAATTATGGACCAAATTACCAGTTCAGTGTCTACTGTATAACTGATGTGGCTGCCATTTGTCTTCTCCATAGGCCTACATAATTAACAGTTCTTTTTCCAATCAGTCTGCAGAGTGCTGCTCGGTTCAGTGTTAAATTCATCTTAATTTAAGATGCACTTTAATACTAAATGGATATCCCATGTGTGAAGATCCTTGCAGCTCGCAGTGCTGCAAGAAAGGCCTTCTGTTGCCCCGGCATGTGCCTCCTCCTCTGCCTCTGATCCATTCCAGAGGTTTCCATGTTGTAGGGATGAAGTTTTTGCTCATTACAGCTCCTGACGCTTCAGCAAATTGCCTTTACAGGTCAGCGTGACTTTTGGCACACAGATCCATATAAACAAGGGATACAGGTCAGAGATACAGGCACAGCAACATGGCAGGTACATTATGCACTCTGCTTAATAAAGACTCTGTCCTCACAATATTCAGAAAGCCTGTATGCTGCAGCTAGCCTTGAGCTGAACAATTTCACTTTCAACTGAGCCCAAGAAGACAAGGAGTTGTGTTTAATGCTAAACTACCATAAGTGGTGCTTGTTGATGGGATACCAGTGAATTCCCATGTAAATTTACATCTACTGGACTACCATGACTGTACAATGCTTGGTACAGCTTTGCACGTGAACTTGAAAAGTTAACAGATGACAGGGAGCTATGTACGACTGCAATTTAAATGCATTTTTCACTGGTGACCAAGCTAACACAAAGATTTCCGCATGTATATGATTACGTATAACTGTAAGCGAGTAGTGAATGCATGTGTGTGAAATGAGACTAAATTCAGAATTCATTCGAGTACCATAATTTGACAATGAAAGTCTTTATTGCAACTCTCTGCTGAGACATTTTTTGGATTCTCCATTCTTATATGCAGCATATTTCACAATGACTTTAATATTTAAAATGTGTTTGTGTGGAGCTTGTGTGTTTTCAACATGTGTGACCAGCATACCTCTGCCAGAGCTTGAAGAAAGGCAAGAGGACTACTGAACCACAGACCCGAGATCCTTATTCAGGAAGCGATATGGACTCTTGAGCTGACAACTGGCAGACACCACCATAGCACACATACTTACTTCCATTATCTCCCTGCCCTATAAACCAATGGGGGCAGCTCTGTCAGGGTTTCAATCCGCACAGCCACAGCCTGCTCAAGGTTACCACACAAGAAGACTGGCCTACTGTGACAAACACCCCAGTTTCCTGTTCAGGGAGCCAATCAAACTCTTCAACCTTACTTACCTCCACTGCAAATGTGCATGTTTATTCTGCTTCACAGAAACCTACAGAAAACAATTTTAGGTAAAATGCAACCAGCCAGCCTATGGAAATGAACCAGTGCACAAATAGCCACTATAAAACCCACCAAGGTGGAACTAATCCAGGCAAAAACCAAATCAGACCATTAACACACCTGTGCTTAGGTAGTGCCTATTCAAGCACTGTGTTCTGCATGGCCTTTGTGTCATTGCTATAAACATATTTGAGTCTGTGCCTTATATCTTACCATATATTACGGACCAACAACCATCAAGTGGATTTTGGTTTTGCAATGAAAATCTTCAACATGTCCTTTTCAACAACAGTGTTGAACACCTCAAATAACAAATAACCACTTATTACATACTTTGTTAAAAGCAGTAAAAAACCAATAACTAATGACCTTTGTGGCCAAAGACCAGACAATAATTATATATATATATGTATGCTGTATGCAGCTAAGAAAAAAACTTGACACTCTCACCAGTAATATCACTACTGCTATCTTTTTGTTGCACTAATGCTCTACACATTTCCAAAGCTGCCTGACAGCCGTGAGTTGTACCCACCAATGAGCTGCCTGACAGCCGTGAGTTGTACCCATCAATGAGCTGTCTGACAGCCGTGAGTTGTACCCACCAATGAGCTGTCTGACAGCCGTGAGTTGTACGCACCAATGAGCTGCCTGACAGCCGTGAGTTGTACCCACCAATGAGCTGCCTGACAGCCGTGAGTTGTACCCACCAATGAGCTGCCTGACAGCCGTGAGCTGTACCCACCAATGAGCTGCCTGACAGCCGTGGTTAGCCCATGTTTGCATTCCTGTGGAACACATTTAAATCTGGCTCCAGTCAGGGCTATGCCTGCCTGACAGGCCAGAAAGATGAGCTCACAGTGTCTTAGGCTTCTTTTTATTACACACACAAAGTTGAAATGAAGTCCTCCATGAACAGAGTGAAGAGGTGAAGACCCATTCAGCACTTGTAGGTGCAGCCCAGGAGGGCGTGTCGACACAAAGCACACGCACAGAAGTGAGAAAGCAAAAGGCATAAAGACAGAGAAAGTGCCGAGGACTTACATGTGCCAGTGGCTTAGTGTAGACAGTGAGAGTGGGTCGGTACTGATGGAACTCAGTCTGGATCACGCACACTTTCTTCTCCATCCTCAGGCTGAGGAGCAGTCCCTCATGCTGTCCTCAAGTGCGTTTTTTTTTTTTTTTTTTTGGTGGAAACACGCCTCTGTCTGAGGCCCTGTTACCTGACCCTCCAGCGACGCTGTCAAATCAGGAGGGGGAGGGAACAAGTGCTGAAAAGAAAAAAAAAAACATAAAATACAAACTCCGACATTCCCCCTGCTTCCCCTCCCAGCTTAAGCACCACCACCCACTGACAGCAGAAGAAAAGAGAATGTACTGTGGACGTTAACCCCCTGTGTGCCGGGCACTCCCCCGCTGACCTCAATGTGACACAAATGCCTTGGCTGAAACATGTGAAGGTCGTCCCGTCGAACATGAAAAGTGTCACAGCCCCGTGTAACAAATATATACAAGGGTGTAAAAAAAAAAAGGTATGGGGGGGGGGGGCAACTATATAACATAATAAAAAATAATAAACTATATATATTGTAAATCTTTAAATGTTACTGGGGACAAACCCCATGTCCTGCTTAATGCATCTTGTTAACTTCAAATGAGTTATGTTTCATTTCATATCACTTAATTTTACCACAGTTTTTAACTGTATTCATTTTTACTGTTGGATGAACACTAAAAAGAAAATTACATTTAAATATTAGCAACAACAAGAGCATTTATAAACATGGAATTGAGAATAAGCATGAACAGAGTAAATGTAAAAGAATTGTGAAGCTTTGATAGAAAGACAGATGTTTTTATATCAAGTGTTATGGTATTTATTTAGTCTGTTTCTACCTTTATTAACTGAAGATGATGGTAAAGTTAGAGGAAGTTTCACTGGTATGTGAACTTTGTTAAGGCCATACTACTGTTTGCCATCCCCAGGGTTATAGAATCACATATTTTAATATAATTATGAGATAATAAAATATTACATTGGTTTATAGCTTAAAAAATTTACCGACCACAGGAATGTGTTCAGGCTTAATTGTTTTACTGCTGAATAATGATTTTGTATTATCTGAGTACCAAAATTTTCATTTTTAAACCCCCATATAAGATACTGACTGCCTTTTCTCATGTTGCCAATTTTTAATAAATCTTTACTGTCCCATTCACCTTGTGCTTCAGGATGTAAACAAGCAGAATAGCTATAAACACACGTACAAAAGAAAGACATTAAGATATCATTTTATGTCTTATTTCATCAGCATGATATTCATAGCCCTGAATATGATCTGATTCAAGTCATATAACCAAGATGACACTAAAGCATCAACCTACTACATTGTTATTATTCCAGTCATATTCAGGTTTACTGACCTAAATTTTTCCAGATATGTTTAAAAAAGGAGTATTTTTAAAGCTTAATGCTGGACTTTGAGTAGTCAGGGATCAGTTGTTGGCTTTGACTGATTTCTTCCACTCCAAAATCCCTGTGCAAACCCAGTCAAAGATGTATATTCTGACTCAATTTCTTTCAGTGAAACGTACAAAAGAGCTGCTGGGAAGAATGTGTCTTTCAAGAAAAGAAGTGTTTTAACAAAATGTAAAAAAAAAAAAAAACTTTTTTAACCGTGGCCAAAAAACGTCAGGTACAGTAGGTTTGATTTACCTTGCTTGACAGTAGAATGTTGCAACCCTGTTAAATTTAAACCAATTTTAAACTTTGTTCTGAACTTTCCATATATATCTTTTCTGACAAAAATAAATATTGGCTCATAATTCCTAAGTATGAAGTCATAACACCTTTCATATAAAGGACAATAAAGGCAACTTTGTAGGATATAATTCCACTTCATTTTGACGGACAGCATGTAAGATTTTCTATTGATGAGCAGGTTAATATGCCAACAAATCAAAGTTCTAACATGAAAGTCAAGTTTAGATTTTTTATTACCATTCTTTAGTCTTAGAGACACAGGGACTAATCTGACTTTGCCATACATCCATCCATCCATTATCTTAACCGCTTATTTCTGGTGAGGGTCACAGGGAAACCTGGAGCCCATCCCAGAGCACATAGG
>JABJVR010003133.1:37102-48407 GCA_025773905.1 Chitala chitala | reverse complement strand
GCAGTGATAAGTGGGCCAGAATCTTGGTACACACCGCAGTGATAAGTGGGCCAGAATCTTGGTACACACCGCAGTGATAAATGCACGGCTGCAGTGCTCATGGTGGTCTGAGTGCTGAGAATTAGAAGTCAGCTAATCCAGAGCACTTCAGCCAAGCTTCCCTAAACAACTGCGCTATTCTTAAACCGCTTAATTTCTGCAGCTGCCTACTGAGGGCCGCTGATATTACATGAAGATTAAATTCAGCGAGTCCGTGCGTGAAAACATATCAGGCCGATCTGTGTGTAATGTGAAGCAAGCAGGTGGCTTGTGAAATAGCCGTTAGTACAGGCTGGGCACTCTGCCTCCCCCCACCACCCCTAGGCAGAAAAGCCATAATCATCACATCACGGTTTCACATTTAGTATGGGAGCCAGAACCTTCCACAGGACCTTCCTGGCTCTGACTTGGGCCGAGGTGCATGGGAGTGGCGTGGGGGCAGTGGGTGTGCCCAGCACCTGGTGTCTGACCACCTTCTCCCTCTATATCTGTCCCCCCTCAGGCCCGCCGGAAGGAGGTGTTCATCCAGGAGCGGTATGGGCACTTCAACCTCAGCGACCCGTTCCTGGCCTTGCAGCGCGACTTTGAGGGCGGGGCCAGCGGGGAGAAGGAGCGGAGAGCCGTGTGTGCCAGCCCACTGTCTGTCCTGGAGGCTGTCATGACCCATTGCCGCAAGATGCAGGAGAGGATGTCCGCTCAGCTAGCAGCTGCCGAGACCAGGCAGAAGAAGGTAAAGGCTCCCCCCCATCCAGACCCACCCCACCCCTTCAAGTCATCACAGCCCCCAAAGCACCATTACTCTATGGGCTTACAACCAGACCCTAATATTGCATATTCTGATTATTAACCGGTTCTGGTAATAACCACCCACAGAGGCTAACACAAGTGAGTATCCTTACTGTGTAATTAGGAATACGGTTGTCTCCCCTTCAGTGACTGCGGTGGAACACACTTTAATGGGTTATATACCCTGTGCTTTGTCACTAAATCTCCGCTTTGGCTGGAAGGTGATGGTGTTTATCTTCAGAATCAGGAGGGATCCATTTTCTTGCCAGTTTTGAAGTTCCAGGTGCGGGCGCTACGAGCATTTACCCGGATGCCTGGCAGACTTGTTTTTCCCGGTGTCGCCGTTCACTCCCTGCTCGTTCTCCCATCTCATTGGACGGGACCAGGCGACTTTCTGTCTGTTTTATGCAGCACTGCTGGGGTTGCTTCAGGTGGTGCTCACATCTCCCATCCTGCTCTCCGTGTGTTGAAGGCTTCAGTGGGCTCCCCTGGTGGCTGCTGTGAAGCAGAGGCAGGTGGAACGAACCCTGTTTACTTCACATAAGCTACAGTGTAGAGGCCTCCTGTTGTGATTGGCTGCCTGATGTGTGTGGGTTTTAGTTTTATTTTTGTCCCGCTGCACTGTTCTGCTGTGGGAGTGAATCCTATGCCCCCCCCCCCCCACCTGTTCTCACTCAGCACCCGGTTGTAGCCTTGTCAATAGGTCATGTGACAGGAAACCTAGTAGTCGGAGGAGAGAGCTGAGTGTTAACCAATCCCAAAACGTGGCCTGTTTCCAGGCAGGAAAATAAGGTGTAGGAGTCATAAACTGCTGACGTGGCATTGGGGTCAGGGTTAAATATCTGTGATGTTTTTATGTCTTGCTGGGGGGAGGGGCGATATGGCTTCGGTCACTGTTTTTTTTTGCAGCTGGCGATTACTTCAGATTCACCCAAATAAACACATTTGTTTGGATTGTGGACATGTAGGCAGCATATTAGAGGGCCAGACACTGCAGGCCCAAACTTCTCTAGACTTGTACACGAGAGGTTGTTATGGTGATCAGTTACAGAATGCATGGTTGTTATGGTGATGAACTCATCAGCACCATTGTATCATTGCACGTGTGAAATACAATGACAAGACAGACAATTAAGCAGAATATTGCTGCTCATTAAGATTTGTACATTCTTAAGCAAACCAATTTTCTGCTGAATAAATGAGGGCAGCTTCTAATTACGCTGTCCAAGACAGGGGCAGCATGCAGTAAGTCCAGACTTTGTGTTCATGGCTGAAAATTGTTTCTGTAATGTAAAAAAATATTCACTGAATGGTAGAAGCTGAGATGCTTTGTCCCCTGGCAGCAAATTATCTTCCCTGTGGTTGTGTGGAGAGTGTGTACCTGTACACGGCACTAGTGGTATGTAAGCCCATGATGGCATTTTTCAACTCCCCAGAGTCCTACCTGTGTATTATTGTGAGACTGGACGGTGCTGTGTGTGCTTGAGTGCGCGCGTGTGTGTGTATGTGTGTGTGCATGCGTGCGTGTGCATGTCCGTGTGTGTGTGTGTGTGTGTTGAAAGAAAGCCCGTTTTTAATAACTACATGTCAGACGTCCGTGGAATTTACTTTGCACCATGTCTGGAGAAGCATTCTGAATGCTGAGCTCAGCATGCGCGCACACACACACACACACACACACACACACACACACACGTAGACACACTTGTGCATACATGTGGGTTCACGTATGCATACGTGTGGTACTGTGCTGTAAACGTTTTCCTTTATTGGCACTGTGTTCAGACAGATAATTATTTGCTGCTGCAAGATCACAATAATAAATTGGTAGTGAAGTAGTTGCACATTACATACCTGACACACGTACACGATCATCTCCCTGTTTGGTGGTTATCAAAGCAGATTCGCACATACTGAATCATACACTTTGATGCGTGGACGGACCGTTTTTATTCAGCTAAAATGTGAATCGGTAGCCTTTGGGTTTGGGAGCAGCGACCGCCTGAAGGGAAGTTTGACAAGGGCTTCTGAGACGCTTTCACAGTCTGGTGGTCGCACGTGTCGGTACGTATGCGGCGATGTGCTCTGTAAGCGTTCAGGAGGGCAGAGTCTGGGTACTTAATCCAGATCTTCTGAGCTAGAGTGACGTCACACGTTTGTCTGGGATTGTGTGCATGTGTCTACATGCGTGTGCATGTGTTTCCTGATGCCATCTGCTCTGTCCTGCAGCTGGAGCAGGAGGAACTGCAGCTGCGCAGCCTAGAGCAGGAGCACCGGAAGCTGTCTGCGCAGCTCAAGGACGAACGCGAGAAGAACAAGCATGTCGTGATGATGCTGGTGCGCGAGTGCAAGCAGCTGACGGCGCGCGTGGCCGAGGAGAGCCAGCGCTTCGACGAGCTCTCTGCGCGCCTCGAGGAGGAGAGCCAGGCGTCTGCCCGGCTGCAGGAGGAGCTGGCTGCCGAGCGCCACAAGGGCCAGCAGATGGAGGCTGAGATGGAGAAACAGCTGTCGGAGGTGGACACTGAGCGAGAGCAGCTGCGAGCACGCTTGGGCCGTGAGGAGGCCCGCTGTGCCGAGCTGAGGACCCAGAGCGATGGTCTGCGTCGGCAAGTGGACCAGCTGCGGTCCGACAGGGACGCGGGCGGAGCCACCGTCCAGCCCAGAGCCACTGCTTCCGTTGCCGTGGCGACAGACCCCGTGAGCTGCCGCCCGGCCTCCTGCCAAACGGACCCGATTCCCGTCGAGCACGCTGTGGACGGGGTGAAGAAGGCCCCGCTCACCATTCCCGTGAAACCCTCCGTTGGCGGCTATGTGGGCATGAGCCTGCCCAAGACCCAGAGCACCCAGCGGGTCCTGGCCCACAGCAACTCTAGTGGCGTGCCTCAGACTGAGAATGGGCCGTCCAGTACCGAGGGCCAGCCGGCCTTCATTGCTGCCTCTTCAGCCCACGCACACCCCCCCAGCGCTGGCTCTGCCCTACCCACTGGGGTCGGTACCCGAGTCCAAGCTGCCCGCTACAAGTTTCAGTCAGCCCCCACGGAGCAGGATCAGAATGGCAACGCCACCCCGGGCCCCCCATCCCGGGATGTGTCGCCCACCAGCCGGGACAACTTTGCTGCCAAGCAGCAGGCCCGCCACACGGTCACCCAAGTCCTGTCCCGCTTCACAAGCCCGCCTGCAGGGGGTAGCCTACGGCCCGGTCTGCCCCATTCCGCCTCGGAGGGGGGGCCTTTCCCCAGCCGACTGAGCCACCCGCAGATCGGTCTCAAATCCCCCACGGTGGGCAGGATAGACCGGGGAAACCCACCCCCGATACCGCCAAAAAAGCCTGGCCTGTCACAGACCCCCTCTCCTCCGCACCCCACTGTCAAAGTGGTCGGGGAAGGTGGCCGGTCCCCTGCCTCCAGCCTGGGGGGGCCGTCTAAACCCGTCACGCCTCACCTCCCGCCCAAGCCTGCCGTGGAGCTGGCGGGCTCTGGGGGCAGCTGCCCCGTCCCAGCCTTGGCTGTGTCTCAGGTGGGTGCCAGCCCCCCCCAGCCGCGGGGGCCGCACCAGGGAGCATGCTCAGAGTGTCCCCCTGTCAGCACCGCCGCCGTCAGTAGCTCCTCCATAAACCCTGTTAGCGCTTCATCCTGTAGAGCCCGTGACACAGACAGGCTCCTGGCAACAGCCTCAGGTAAAAGTGCTCCCCGCCCCCCCCGCACCCCCCCGCGCGTCGCAGCGCCGCCCAGTGCACTCTCTGCTTTTCTCTCTCTGAGTTCCGTACTGAACTTAGCGACAGCTGCGTTGAGAGATACGAGCACAGCAGAACCATTCAGTATGCTAATACGGGTGAACTGGTGCTTTTAGGGGGCGACTGCATAATCCACAGAATTTAGCCATTTTGTTTTTCCCCTTTAAAACGCCTTAAAATGCTCTCTATCTGCACACTCTTTCTTCTTACTCTTTCATAAGCTTTCCATTCTGTCCTGTAAACAGCGGCAGATACGAGCGGGCGGTTCCGAGCGGAACTCGGCGTGACGCAGGTGCTCCCTCGGTAACCAGCCACGCCCAGAAGCTGATGCCAGAGGCTGTCCTGTCCCTCTGCCCCCTCCCCATCGCATGCAGTCTGGCTGGCCCTCCTGTGCGCACGCACTCCTGAATGTTCTTGCCTAACATCTGCCTGTACGGCGCCTCCGGGGCGTCAGTCTGTCTTGTGTGTGGAGTGGTTAGGAGCCCCTTTCCTCTATGGGAAGGAAGTTTGTTGTGATGTCACTGACGTGTGTCTGCGAGTGGTTTGCATGTTACATGTATGGTTTTCAATATGATTAACCTGGTCTGAATGCTCTACTTTGCTCAATTAACAGACTGTGTGGCATGTCAAACTATATCTTGCAAACTATTAATTCCTGATTTACTAAGTGTCACATTTCATTAATTAGAGGTATTTCATAATTTGGGTGTATTGTCAGGTAGTATTATGTAAAATCATCTTTTTACAAGTGAAAATGTGTATACTTTACGTTAACGTGTTGCTATGGTTTATTTTTGAGTTAACTCACCTCCTTGGGATTATGCTACAGTGATTAAATGTGACAACTTTAGGCTGAAAGAATCAGCGCTGGATTCTTCTGTCGACTGTAGTCCGCCTCTTGCTGTCAGTCATTTTCAAGCTAACACAGATGTGCAGGTGTTCTCTGTGGCGATGCAGGGCCTGTAGGATTATCACGTCAGCGGCCTCTGTTGTAACTAATACCCAAGTCATAGTCACAGGTTCGGTTTTATCATGAAGACCGTGTTAAACCCAGCTTCAGCAGACTGTGTATGACTGCCTTACACAATGTCCATAGTCAGTGCTCAAACACACTCTTTCTGTTTTCCTTTCTAGTCTTTTTGTCAGCAGAGAGCTCTGAAGACCCTGCACTTGTTAGGAAGAAAGTTCCAGGCATATAATCCCCTGTATTCTAAAAACTTCAAGTAACAGTCTGTCATAATCCCACACTTTCAGCTCAGCCCTCTGCCAAGATGTCCCAGGCTGCGTCTGTATCCCGATAACCCAGCACTGACACTCTGTACTGGACAAAACTCATCTTAAAGAGGAATTTAAAACTGCTTTTGTTTGTGTAAAAGTGGAATGGCTGGTTAGTTGCTTATCACCAGCGTTGGCTGTAATTCTGAGACCTTTACCTGAACACCTTTGGCTGGATGGTTACCTCTCATCCTCTCATTGTCTGTACAACTCTGACTAACACATTTATTGACCTGGCTTGGTTTAGTGGGCATTGTCAAAGGCAGACTTAGTATGACAAATTGTGTGTGTGTGTGTGTGTATGTATGTGGGGTGAGTTCAGCATCCCAGTGTTGCTAACCCCCCCCGGATAAACATTGTCACTTTAACCTCCAGGCTGGCGTCCCTCCGTAGTCCCCCCCCTAACCCACGGTGGCGCCGTCTCCCTGGCTGACGGACGCGACCTGCTCCTTCAAGCTGCTGCCCAGGGAAATGTCACTTTACTGTCAGTGCTGCTTAACCAAGAAGACCCGACGGTCACCGCTCCCCTACTCAACAACGAAAACCCCGCCTTGTATTCTGCTGCTGAACACGGACACACAGGTGAGCGGGGCCCGCACCTCCAGTGTCCACGCTCCATCCGCCGTCTGCTCGCAGAGCCACAAGTCGTTGCCAGCATCGTTTAGCTCTTCGCGGTAATGTCTGTACGAATTATTTAACGATTTTTCAGAAAAAAACTGAATTTTCTTTGTTGCCCTCCAGACGGTTAGCTGATTAAGTTCTCGCTGTCGGAGCTGGGCCCAGTTCTGCCAATAGATCTATCAGTCTGAACGATCGTCATCTTTACAAAGAAATTTGCGTGAAATGTGTGCTTGAACTGCTATAGATTTTTCCCATGGTGAATAATGGTTCGTCTCTGAGTCCAACCAACCTACTTATTTTGTGCAAAGGCAAACAATATAATTGCACAAGCAGAGAGATTAATCTTCTCTGTCCCTGTAAAGTTACAGGAAGGTTCATGTTTTATTCTTTAAAGTAGCTAAGCATTTAAGCATCATGCGGTTTTGCAGAACACATCAGAATTTTGTTGTGCACATGAAAAAGCTGCATGGTTTGGCAGTTAAAATGTTTTCAGTTGAGACACCGCTCAGTATCTGGAACCAGCGGGGCACATGTGGGTGAACAGAACCAGGGTAACTCTTGGGCTGCCAGGTACCTGTATGTATCTGTTAGACTGTCTCTCTGACTCATTCTCCACAACAGTACAGACCAAACATGCGGCTGTTAACGGATTTTTACATTATTTCCTGTTGGATTTTGCAGGTATTCACTGTTTAGTGACATGCTGCTCTGTGCCTTTCTCACCATACCTCATGTTGAGAATTGTCTGGTTCTGATTACTTTTTACTATAAATTGTGTTTAGCTGGAATGCTTCATCTTTATTATTTTGCTGAAGTCTCTAGCCCCAGGTCAAAAGTCAGGTCAGGTGCGTCAGGTCAGGATCCTCATTTAATGTCTGCTTTCTGTCTCTGCCCCCTCTCTTCCTCTGTCTGCATCCCCCTCATCCCTCTCAGACTGTGTCAAACTGCTGCTGGCTTCAGGGGCCCCCCCAGAGTACCCTGATAAAAATGGATTCACACCTTTGCACATCGCTGCTGCCCGTGGCCACTTCAGGTGTGTGTTACCGTTTGTAGAAAGTGCTCGGATACCAGGCGAGTAATAAAAACTGTAATGCTGCCAGGTCAGGCGTGACGTTTTTATCTAAGTGGTTACGCGAGGCTTGGCAGGCGAGCTCACGCCATTGGCATCTGTACACCAGGTGTGTGGAGGTGCTGCTAGGCCACACCACCGACGTGGACTGCCCCGCTGCTGGGGGCCAGACTCCGCTCTTCCTGGCCTGTGGGACCGGGAACCTGGAGTGTATCAGGGTCCTGTTGAATGCTGGTGCCAACCGCACCCTGGTCACTTCGGTGAGTCCACCCCTCATCCACTGCTATGGCATCGAGTTGTTTTAAACGACCCCAACACAGCACATACTAGGTCATGCATCAAGTCAAGAGTTTCCATAGCAACTGGAAAAATCGACCATTTACCAATGTAGGTTATTAATTTTTCAAGACGTTGCACAGTTTGAATGTAATTTTTTCATTACCAATAACTGGGTAATATTTAAACAGTTTTTTTTTTTTTTTTTTTTTAATCTAAGGTTTCAGGTTAACATTAAGGTAGACGCCTGCATTAAGGTGTGTGTGTGTGTGTGTGTGTGTGTGTGAGAGAGAGAGAGAGACCACACATATAAGCCACGTGCAGTGCGTAGGGAGCGGTGTTTGACACAGAGACAAGCTATGTACTGCATCCTGTCTGCTCCTGGTGTCCCAGGATGGCTGGACGGCCCTGCACGCGGCGGCGAGCTCGGGACACGCCCACTGCCTGGAACTCCTCCTGAGTCGCCCCTCCCCCGATTTCTCCCAGCCTAACTCGCTCAGGGTCCTCCTGAACCATGCCAACCGAGATGGCTGGACCGCCGCCCACATCGCCGCATCCAAGGGCTTCAAGGTGTGTGGCCACACCCCCCCCCACACACACACACACACACACACACACACACACACACACACACTTTTCCCCCACCGCTTGGTACTCACTATCACATGAAGGGAAGAGCCCTGGCAAGGTCAGATTGCATGGTGCCTCCTCACAAGCTGTCTCCCTGTCAAGTGCGTGCTTCTGAAAGGGTTGAATTGTTTAGCAGAAAGTAATCTGTTGCCCAGTGCGGCGTTGTAGATTACCTTACCGTTTGAACCTAAATAGAGTTTGACATTTAAAGATTGTGTGTCCTGAATAATACCACCCAGTGTCATGTGTTTGATCCATACAGCAGATGTTTAGCTCGTTTATTAATTGAATCGTTTCCATACGACCTTAAAGCTGCTACTACTAACAACAAGATGATGGAAATAAATTACGGAGTTGCAGAACATAATGGAATTTGGCTATTAGACGTGCATAATAAATTTTCCCAGGTGTTTTTTTGCCGTGAAGGCTTTGCTATCAATGGTTTGGAGTAAAAGTCCATTTTCATTGAGGTCAGTTACATTAATACTGTGTTGTATAGGCTCAGGGTCCAAGGGTATGTTGTGTCTGGTTGGCTTTAGGAACATGAGACAGTACAATGTAATTAGTCAACTATGGTCTGACCTGTTACCTCTAATTAGTAAGGAACACCAAGTACTGCTGTCGAACCATATCAGGTTTCCAGTGTGTTTTTATGTTTTTTAACATGCCAGTTTGAGATTTCATCATCCTGCCCAGTTTGGGCACTAGTTGAAATTAATCAGATCAGGTTAACATGACACCTTTTCTGTCAAGCTAACCTGCACCACAGTCTGTTGTAATTAGCAGATGCACCTGTTTTATTCGCTTTCTGGGAATATGTTTTTATAACGAGTTGCTGGCTGGTGAACTCAGGCTGTTTAGCGTCTCTCTCCTTGTCACGTAATCATCGTTTATACTGCTGTTCATGGACCGCCAGAAATAAAGTCAGATGTATGCTCAAAGACATTAAAGGTTACTTCTGGATGTCAGATCTTTAAAATCTGATCACGGTGCTGGCTGTCTTATCCAGATCATCTACATGCATCGTAAAACCTGATCTCAGACGAGAGCAAACGAGAGAAAGATCTGAGCAGTGCTTTTCTTGAGCCAAGGCTGATCTGATTGGCCGGGGTGCCTGACAGGAGCATCTTATTGGTCACGGAGCCTGACAGGAGTATCTGATTGGCCATGGAGCTTGACAGGAGTATCTGATTGGCCGTGGTGCCTGACAGGCACGTCTCTCTGGCATTGCAGAATTGCCTGGAGGTTCTGTGCAGGTACAGTGAGCAGGACCTCGAGAAACGGGACAACTGCAGTCGAACCATCCATGACGTGGCCACTGATGACTGCAAGGACCTTCTGGAGAACCTCAGTGAGTGGAAGCAGAGCGAGAACAGCCCCGCAGAAACCTGAGCCATGTTGGGACACGTCACAACACCCCCTCCCCCCCATGTCACAACACCCCCCATTTCTACTTAGAACATGAAAGTAGATGAGAACTGAGCAGGTGGTTACAGTCCACTCGAACGCTCCTAGTTTAATGTCACATCAGTGTCTTGCCTCTTATTTAGCCAGTATATAAATATTTTATCCCCGCAGAGTTGTGCCATGTTTGTCTAATTTGTGCTTCGACTCATGTCTGATTTCCAGGGAGAGGTCTGTGATATTCACCCCAGTTTCCCCAGGTGCTCCTGTTTTCAGAGCTGCTGGAAGCGATCTGCTTTTCACAGCCTCGGTCTGGTCGCTGAGGTTGATCTGAAAGCAGGTCTCCATGTGACTGATATGATCAGGGGGCACCTGGTTAACTGACCCTAAAGCTGCGCTGTCATGTTCATTCCCTGTTGACAGGCTCCTACAAGGTTCTGGTCCAGATCCACAAGGGCTGCGTAGCACAGCTGTGCACGATGGACATGCTGGAAGATGGAGTCACCATCGGGATTGTAACGGTCCACAGGCACACCGGCTGGCCGGAGCTGACCCAGAGCCTACGCACAACCCTCACCTCGCACTTCCAACTTGTGTGTGGGGGCTGGGAGCTGAGAGAGGATGGCCCAGGTGTGGAGTCGGCGCTGGGGCTCAGTGTCGACAGCGTCTCCTCCGTGCTTATAGGTGCGATGGCTCTCTGTAACTCACTCTGTTTGGACGAGACAGTTCTTCCAGTAGTACAGGGACAACTGGAGCTTTAAACCCTGACGGGAGTGGGATTACCATGCACTTCAAGTCACTGGCTGATTCAAACTGATGGGAGCCAATGAATAACTAGACATGTATCAGACCAGTTTTGATTGACAGCAGACAATAACCCCATCCACTGTAAGTTTCAAATCCTCATTTGTGAAGATGCTTCAATACAGAGTTCATTGATTTTAATCTTTAATGCAGCCAGTATTTTATATTAGATGTTTCCCAAACCTGTCTCCGCTGGGCATCTGCTAGACTGTTGACTTTACTTATTCAGATGTAGTTACGTAAATGGGCTAATCACAATCATGAATCATTTCTCTAGGTGTTTGTTCAATGAAATATTAATCGAGCAGATTACCAAGAAGCCCAACAGGAAGCAATTGTGCAAATGACGCATTTACTGCGGTGTTCCTGCAGCTGTGAGAGGCTTTAGCACACAGGCAGCGCTGTCCTTCCACGTGAAATTGTGAACAAATTTAAGCACATGCCAAATGTAAGGGTTAAAATTCAACTATGCCTTCCACGAGGTTAATGCATTAACAGCCCGTTAATTACAGAGGAAAGTTCTCTTCCTTTTCTCTTGTATCTAAAATAGTACCCAGTGCATGTCCCTGGCTCCGCCTCCCCCGGCGGGGGTGGCCGGGGGGCCGGCGGCCGCGGGGGGGGGGGGGGGGGGGGGGGGGGGGGGGGGGGGGGGGGGGGGGGGGGGGGGG
>JABJVR010003133.1:0-37092 GCA_025773905.1 Chitala chitala | reverse complement strand
AAAATAGTACCCAGTGCATGTCCCTGGCTCCGCCTCCCCCGTCGAGGATGTCAATGACCCCCCCCCCCCATCCAGCCTGGCGAGCCTTTTCCATGGCCGCCTGTTCTGGTTCGAGTCCAGCGCGGACCGGGCCAAGCCGGGCATAGCACTGCCAGATCAGCCTAATTGATCTTGGCTTGGACGCTGGCTCCGGTGTCCCTCGTCTAAAATAGCCTCCCCTGCTGGTTACTCGTCCACTGGTGAGTCAGGCACAGAACACTGGACAACCGCTCTGAAATGGTGCTCAGGCAATTAGTGCAAATAGCAGGAACTGGACAGGTTATTCACTAGTGCTGAGGTCACAAAGAGTAGCGCTTTGAGAGCTGCGGTGGGCCGTTTGGGCGATTATTCCATTCTGTCACTTGTCACCAGTTTTCATCCACTGTCTGTTATTCAGCGGTTCCCATTAATTTGAACCCGGTGTTGGCTGGCTGCACACAGCAGCGGCCCCTGCTGCCGGTTCTCAAGCCTCAGCGCTATCGTCATGGTTTCACTCGCTCGGCTTGGTTATTTATACGCGGCTCCCGGATAAGCGCCGCCGTAGACTGTCCCTGCAGCCGCTGATGGGTGCGGAGAAGTGTGAAGGGCGTCGCGGGCAGAGCCGGGCGCTGACGAAATGGCGTCTGTGCCGGTGCGGGTTTCCCTGCGAAGATTTGCCGTTAAAAGAAGCGCACGCATGCCGGAGACAGCAGCAGGACGCCGACGTTTTATGCATGAATATGGGGAGAGAGGAGAAATGACTTGGTGCCTTAACTGCAGTTAAGCAAGTGCACAAATCATTACATCGCTCCACCGTTTCTCTCAGCAGACTAAAAGCCAGAGTGCACTCAGGAAGATCTTATGGGTTACATTCTTAAAACGTTTTGTTAATCACACTCTTCCAGCCCTACTGGCATGTGGTGCCAATGTTCTCCTTTTTAGATTTGACGAGATGCACTCCTCTTGTGTTTTCAGGTGATTCCACCTGGTTCCTGGGTCAGGACCTCCCCCAGTCTCCGTGGGAGCTAATAAGAAAGTGCCATGGTCAGCACATAATGGTGAAGCTGAAAGGTCCGAGCAGCTCGTTGCTTCGCTAAACTGCGTAGGCAGTTACACTTCGTAACACTGTCGGTACACTTTGTAACATTGTGTTAGGAGTTGCACCTTATAACATTGTCAGAACCTCAATTACACGTTATAGTGCTGTTACATCTTATAATGCTGCCATAACACAATTGCAAGTGTTGTAACGATGTTGTACTTTCTTGTGCTGTCAAATGATGTTAAGCGCTTTGAGGCACATTGTTGTGAAAGGCACTATATAAAAATTTATTGAATTGAATGTTATATTGGATATGAAAGCACAATTTTTATGAAGACCATTTGACTAATAAGTGTGATATAGAAACGTGATCTAGGGAATTTGGTGGCTGCCCATATGTGCTGTATGGCTTTGTGCTGTAATTTTGATTTCAGCACGGTAAGGTTTAGGATTGATTATCTGCTTCAGAACAGTAGGCAGTACAGTTTGGTTCACAGTCTTTGTGCTTGGATGTCATGAGAGAGGTGGATGTTATGACAGGTTTATGAATTCCGCCTGTCATAGTTGGCGCTGAGACTGCTTGCTAGAGGCTCAGAAAAATGCAGTCAGGCTGGTAATGTCTGCCAGGAAGCCGTGTTGCTCACCTCAGTGCTAATCCCCCCCAGGTCTGTCGGAGTCATCCCTGGATGAGCTGGCTTACAATTCCCTCATTCCTCAGCAGCTTCTTCAGAACTACGTGAGACTGGTAGGAAGGGGGGGCAGTGGGCGAGTCTTTTTTCTGTCAATCACGCTGCTATTTAACTTCAAGCAAAAAGGGATGTTAAAGTAAACTTTTCTAAAATGGCAATTCAGTGAAGTGTGAAAGAGGGATTGACACAAGAACATTACAGTTTTGGATTTGAGCTCCAAGAGTCACAACCTTCCATTGGGGTTTGAGCAAAATCACTACGCGCCCCCTTTTGGACACATGTGTTATTGCAGTTTGATACTATATGTATGGGTTATATGTTGTGAATACAATAGTGGTGTATGAAGTTTGTGAACAGCATGGTGTTTTTTTTTCCCCCGTCTTATGTTGATTTACTGTTGCTCAGGTGGAACAGTACCATAATGTTATATTCCACGGACTAGAAGGAAGTTGCCAAGAACACATCGCTAACCAGATCGCCCACATCACAAAGGTAAGGAAGCTTTTCGTTCTTGGGTGGGGGGTTGCGGAGGGTGTTGTGGATGTCCAGCTGAACACACTGTGTGTTTTCCACCTCACAGCACAAACAGGAGGAAACCGGATTTGGCTGCGACATCATCAGAGTCCAAGTGGACGAAAGTTTGTCCAAAGAACAGCTTCTGGAAACGTTCATCAACTGTGGTACAGCAGGACCTTAGCACTTCTGTTTGTGTCAGAACTGACTGCACTGAACCAAACCTAATGCAGATTTGCCGTGACCGGCTGTTATCCTCGTTCTCCGTGTGACCGGCTGTTATCCCCGTTCTCTCTGTACCAGGCCTATAATCCTCCTTCTCTGTGTAACTTGGCCTGTTGTCCTTGTTCCATGACATGCGTTGTCGTTAAGTCTGAAGCATCTGTTAAACATATCTGGAACATGTTTCTCCCATAATCCTTGGTGGCGTGTAATTCCTTATGGCCAGTACTAGTACCTTGTCTCTGTGTCTGCAGGCTTCCTGGTCCCACTGAAGGCCCCCCCACCCTGCCGACGCCTGGTGGTGCTGCTGGAGGGTTTGGAGAGGGCTTTGGGCCTGTGGGACTTACTGGGAGATCTCTGTGAAGGACTGGAAGACAGAGGCTCTGCCTACCCCTTCTTCCTGCCGCAAGGTGAGGTGTCCCATGTCAAGTGAGCTGAGGCGTGGTGTTGGCCAACAAGAGGTGTGCTGCTGGAGGGGGGGTTGGTAACAACCGTGTGAGGATGTTTCTTTTGACTTTGTGGATCATTTGTTTCCTCCAGATTAAGCCCTCAGAACTGAAAGAAATGTGTGTGTAATGCAGTCTTCAGTGGTGGTGTAGATTTGGATGTGCCTGCATACAACTGTCTTGTTTACTGAACACAATAAATGGACACTATGATGTGTGTGATGTATACTCTTGTACCTTGTAGTGAATCTGTAAATTCAGCTTCACTGCACTGCATGGTAATTATCCACATGTCCCCACTTGCCTGACAGGCCCGGAATCCTGTGGGCTGTACCACTTCCAGGAGGAGAGCTTTCTGATTGGCTCACTTTCCAAGGCCCGCCTCCACGGAACGGAGCTGCTCCTGCAGCAACACTTCCGCTGGGTGCAGTTGCGTTGGGACTCCGAGCCACTGTGCAGTCTGCTGGGCCGACACCTTCGCAGAAAGCTTCTGCACAAGGTGCGGCTTGCTGGCCTGCTTCACTGAGCTCGGTGAGAGGGGCGGGGCTTATGTGACGCCACAGACGCACGTAACCGTGGCTCCTTGCTCCCTGTAGACACGAGGACAGCTTCCCACTGTACCGGACCTGCTGTGCAGAACTGTGTCCTGGGTCTGCTCTGTGTGGCACCAGCTCAACGCCTGCCTATCTTGCCTGGGGACCCCGGAGGCCCTGATTGGACCGCAGATGTTCTTCTCTTGCCCGGTGGTCCCGGAGCAGGCCCATGCCATTCTCAAGTGAGTCCCTGCTATCTAAGCAGCGAGAGGTGGACATCACAATATGGCTCACATGAGGGTGTCAGGATGTAGACCCCCCTCACTGTACCTCCCTGCTTCCTTGGGGGGGTCCATATGAAAATCCCCCTCTGTTGTGCTGCTCAGGGCCTCGTCTCAGGATTAAGGAGTAATGCTGTGTGGAAAAACCGGGCTTCCTGTCCCTGCCCAGGTGGCTGTCCAGGCTGTGGAACCTGGTGATTGTGCCACGCGTGGAGGAAGCCATCGTCTCGAGGGTCATGTCAAAGCACCCTCCAGCCCAGAGGCAGTTGCCCAGCAACAAGAACCTGAGCCCAGGACAGCAAGCCGTGGTCAGAGCTGCTCTCAGCATTCTGGTTAATAAGGCAATCTTCCAGGGCTGCCCGCTGCCCAGATCAGGTACCGAGCCTCATCCCTAACAGCCCTCTGTCCCTGCAGCGCTTTCCCACGGGCTTGTCTCTGACACAGCTCAGGTTTCATTTGTGTGTTTTCAGGCCTGTTAAGATTTTTTTTTAAACACACTCTTTCATCCAAATAACCTGTAGCCCAGTTTAGACCGCCGTGATGTTAACGTCAAAGACATGTTTGGATCTCACCTGATATCTCAGATGTTTGCAAATCTGTATGGCTATTACTTCAGATGGGTTTCACAAGCAACAGGGAGAGGTCCTGTACGTGTGTTCAGGTGCTCAGCTGCGCATGGACAGCACATTACGGATTCACTTGTACTGTTGTGTGGTGCATGTACTGGCTCCGGGTGGTTCTGGAACATTCTGCGAGTCCTCTGCAGTGCCTCACAGGACACACAATATGCACACCATTTAGGGTGGTCGCCTCTTGGTTTTGTCTTTGTGTGTGCGTGTGTGTGTGTGCGCGGACCCCCGCAGACGTGGACAGGCACCTCTCCGAGTTCCAAGGGGGAAACTTCCCGCTGTCAGTTTTGAGCTCCTGCAGGACAGGAGGACGGAGAGGGAGAGAGACCCGAAACCCCTGGAGGAAGGCCAGCACCAGTCCGAGAAAGAAGGGGGCACCGCTTTCCTCCTGGAGCTCGAGTGGAACTCTTAAGGAGGGTAAGAAAGCTCGCCACGCTGTCCCGAGGTGCGGAGCCGCCAGCGCTGTGCCTTCTAACGCCTGTCGTGATGCTCCTGTAGGGTCCCTGTCCGGCACCGACCACTGCTTCAGCAGACTCAACACCGGCTCTCAGAAGTAAGTGCTCATTGTCAAGGACCTTAACACATATTACTGTACTGATGGCCGTAACGTACTAGAGAGATTTTGTGCTTTATCTTTGTGTGTTGACAAACAGGTTGTAGATGGATGGTTATGATGTGTGTAGTAAGTTAAATAGCCAGTAGGTGGCAGTGTTATGCTCTCCCAAAATGATAGAGCAATGCCTTTATGTGGTGTCTAATGGTGTGATAACTCAGTCATGTGAACTTCATGTGCTGGTCCCAAGCCTGGGTCAGTGGGACGGTTTAGGGAAAGACCTGGCAACCTACCCTGTAAAACACACTGAACTAGAAACGCTGTCCAAGGAAAGAACTGACCGGTGAAATCACCAAGAGTTGGGAGCGACTGAACGGATCCGTGTGTCCTCGGTGTGACGTGTGTCCCCAGGGCTACGCCTTCCTGTTGATCTAACTAATGGGTCTTTTCTTTTTAATATTTAATTGTCTGAGGCTTTTTATTGGCTTAGTATTTTGAGATATAAATTGTTCCTCAGTGCTGGTTGTCCTTGCCTGTGATTCAGTGAATAGATTATTCCTGGTAACAGCACTACTGTATAAGCTTATACAATGTGACATTACACCAAATTATTTTAGTTTATACAGTAGTGCCCGTCCTGGATCATGAGCTGGCTAGCTATATTTGTGTCTACCTGTGTGTATGTATTTGTTTTACTGTATTTGTGTGGCTTTTATATGTGTATCTGTGCCTGTGTGTTTGCATCTGTGTGTGTGTGTGTGTGTGTGTGTGTGTGTGTGTCAGCAGTACGTTCTGTGTGGATGGGGACCTCCTTAGCCTCACGCTCTGCTCCCGCGCCGACTCAGACCTGATGCGGGAGCTGCAGGCCATGTGTTCCAGCAAGTCTGAGCCAGACATCAGCAAGGTGTTCCCCTCGTTCTCCTGCACCAGCACCAACACCCGCTGAGCACCGAGCACACGACGTATCGCGCTGAATACGCCACACACTCGCTGAGCACACGACATACCACACGCTACACTGAGAACGCCACCCTGAGCACACAGCACTGAGCACATGACATATTGCACTGAGCACACAGCACTGAGCATGGAGTGCCAAGCACACCACACACCACACTGAACACGCAGCACTAAGCATGCTATACCCCACACACTGCACTGAGCACATCCCACACTGCGGCCACACTGTCTTGAGTGTCTTCCTGCTGGCTTCACCCTTGAGGAACTGTCCAGGTGATTTGGAGACCTGCAGGTAATGGTATCTCTCTGCTTTACAGATCACTCACTCCAAGGAGGATTTCATTGTGTTTCCTGGATGCCCCAACGGACAAATTCCCCGCGGGGCTGACAGTTATGTCAGCTGCCCACCGTATACCCAGACGGTACAACAGGACGCAAATGGGGGGGATATTTTTTCCTGTGCTGATACTATTGACTGCTCTAGGGAAATCACACAACGCTCCAGTAGCCTACTTCTGTTTTCTGTTCTTTCACATCAGTATCCCAATTTATTATCCTCCAAAAATCAGAGCAAATGCTGTTAAATAAGGTGTCAAGTAATAATGAATTTAATTGCTTTATCTTTTGACACGTTCATATTAACAGTTCATAATCCGCACTTGTTTAATTCACTGTTCTGTGCTTGATGTTAGAGGTATAAATAATGTTCAGTACTTTGCAATGTTGATGGTATTAGGGTTTGAAAATGAATGAATGAATTTCCCATTTGTTGGCTACTATTTGACATTTCCACATTAGTAAGTGTCATAATCATATTCTGTTAATTGTTAGCTGTGTGGTTTCAGATTTAACAAACTATTTCCATATATGTTAACTGCCTGGTTTTCCCTGGGCATAAAATTTGAGCAAAAACAAACAAAACAGCATTTCCAAACATCACAAAACTACAAGTTGCACATGTGCAGACCGTCAAATGGGTAGTTTAACATAACCAGACAGTAAGGAGGGTGGGTTTTATCCTACCAGTCTTGAGTGACGGAGATGCCACAGAACACAGTGTTGGGTTTCTCAGAGTAGAAGCAAACAGAACTGTCTGGCCATGAATTTGCGTGTTTACCGATTGAAACAGACCTGAAGAACCTCACAGGTTAAGTAAATTTCAACAAATCTTATAAAAGTCTCTGTAGGATTTTAAAACTTCAAATCCTACACAAACTGAGAATCATACATATGTAGAAATCGCCACACACACACACACACACAGGTACATACACAAAGTATTATTTTTAAGGCAATTTATTAAACAGAAGAAAAAAATGTGTCTGTGATTAGAAGTCACAATGTTATGATCACGTCATCACAAAGTGACCATCCTGGTATTAGCAGACTTCCAGCATCCTCTTAAACACACGTAAGGTTTTTCTCACCCCCCCCCCCACTCAGAATGGAAGGAGCCAGGCAGACGGCCACGCACCCAACCCCCCCAGCACCGACAGACGAACCCCAAGACCCAGATCCCAGCTCCCTGTTCCAAGCAGCAAGGGCGTACAACATACCAGCGGTGCCCCCCCGCCAGCCAGCAGCAGTACCAGTACCGTGGGACCTAGCAGCAGTACAAGGCAGGTACCACCCAGAGACGACGGCCCGACTCACCTCGACCCATGGATCACGCACGCGGACGTGCACGATCGGAACAACAACAGAGACAAATAGACCCTCCCCCACCAGCCCTTGAGTTTTACCGACATTGTAAAGTAGGGTTACAGCAGGTTGTATTTGTACTTGTTAAAATGTACTTGTTACACTGTGTAACATTGTGTACTTGGGGACCATAGTTTTATTATATTACAGTGCTGAGAATTCTGACAGGAAAACACACACATATATATATATATATATATATATATATATCTACACGCTGAGGAGGACTTGCTTAACCAGCTTTTTGACTTCAAGCAAAACCATTGTGGATCAAAGAAAGAGCCGGCCACTTTTTGGTATTGAATATTTTAAAATATAAACGTGTTCTATGTTTAAATAGTCACCAGGTGGTTTTAAACGCTGTTGAAATTTAATCAGGGTTTTAGCAGATATTTGTACAGAAGATAACAAGAGCTTATATAGATTAGTGTATGTGGTATAACACTTGTACAGTATGGATCTGAAGACTTTGATAAAATTGTACATATGTTTGTAATATAAGAAACTGGTTCACACATTTTCACTTGTTTCAAAGTGGAAGGATTGTGGCAATAAGAAAAGCAATTGCAAGTATAGGACATTTTTCTTTTCGACAGTAAAAGCCATATTTAAAAATTTCCATTGTAGCTGAAAGCCCTGTTGAAATTCAAAGCAGCACCATTTAGCTCTGTTCAGTTTTATCCGAAGGCGGTTTTTACATTTACATTTGAACTGTTCCGTTCTGCAGAGTACCTTACTGAACTGTATTGTGTTGAAATGTAATGGTCACCCACTGGAGTTTAAACACATGTCCTGCTTTACTGCAAGCACAATTAAAAGGCTGCGTTGAGTCTGCCCAGCTGGTCAAAGTGTTTATTGTGACACTATAAAGCTCGACTAACAAAGTCTTCACTGGAAATGTTCTCCAGCATCTGTTTTTAGTAAAATAAAGTCAGTTAAGTTAAATGCTTTGATTTACATTGCAAAACAAATTCTTTTCCAATACAAGGTAAGGACAGTTTGCTAAATAAATATGGAATCTTTTTTTTAATTATTTTTCAGGTGGTGAAAGATAAATGTAAAATCATAATCACTGTAGCATTTTTATTTTATTTTTTTTTACTATGCCAGGAATATAGGTACCTTGAGTACATAAAGTGCAGTGTATATTAAAACACATATTAATGGATATTCTACACATATCAACCATTTTTATTTAACTTATTTACAAAAAAAGAAAAAAAAACTTCCATTGGAGTAATACACAGTAGAAGAATCACTTGAATAAGTGTAAGTATGGGAGAGCTGTGTTGGCTTCCTACGCGGAGACAGAGCGGCGTAGTGGGATGGGCGGACTCCCTCAGAGGCGCGTGTCCTGCACTGTCTCGTCCTCAGCTTCCTCCTGCAGGGCGGCGATGGCGGGTTTGGGCGCGTGCTTGCTCGAGTTGTGCCGGTGCACGGGGAACACCTTGATCCTGTCCACGTGGCCGATGGCCTGCTTCAGCTGATTCATCTCGTTCAGAAGCTTCTGGATGGTGTCATACGGCTTCAGTGATCCGCCCTCGATCATCTTCGTGTCACGAGGTTGTGGGGGAGGGGGCAGTGGTGTGGAGAGCGGGGTTAATGTCAGCAGCACTTCTTGGTTGTCTTTTCAACTCGTAACAGTCTGCTGTTGCCAAGGAAACTGGGAGGACTAGTGCGCGAGGCACGAGTTTCGTACAATTTGCGCTAATCCTCCCTGTTTCGCTTGATTTGAAGTCAGACTCGGCTGTGGCAAGCACAGAGCACACTCAGCTGGGAGGATGTTAAACTGATAGAACGGGCGGAAATTAAATCTGTTTCAAATGTATCAGATTAACTGTCCCAAACTGACAATATAAACCCCAGTGAAGACAACTTTATGTGGGGTAACTGAAGGGTAAATTAAAGGCAAAACGGCCAGAAGGCAAAATAATTTGAAGAGAAGGACAGGTGAGGAATATCAGCTTGTAAATGCAGATTCAAGAAAATGTGTACGAATTAGCGGCATGACCTAAAATACGTAAAATGGTATCGGTGACATTTCCTCTCTCTCTGGTGCGCTTAAAACACAAAGGCTGTTTTTTCGCCATGTTTGATAGTATCAAAGAGAGATTTGATTTCTTGTCAAACACACACACGTCACATCGAGCTTGCGGAGCATGACGGGTGTTTCTACATATCGGGGGAGCGACGCACCCACCAGGAAGGACTGGCACTCCAGCAGCGGCTCCACGCGGTGCTCCGACAGCATGACGGTGCAGTTGGAGAAGGAGTGCTTCAGCGTTTTCCTCAGGACCTGCAGCGTTCTGCGTGGGAGGAGATACGCCGTCAGGCGAGCTCTCAGTTACGTAGCTAACATCACTGACCCGCGCTGAAGCTCGGTCTGCCTTTAGCAAAAAAAAAAAAAAACCATAATTCCTTTGCCTAAAAAAATCTGTAAATAATTGGTTTAACTGAGCTGTGAATGCGAAGCTGTATTTATGATGGCAGTACGGATGGGCTTTTCAGTGCGTAACCTTCTCTGGGCTGACGTAAAAAGACGACGCTCGGATGGAGCTGAGATTTGTTAATTGCCGTAATTAGGCCGGACTTTTCAAGCACCATTTAGATGGACCGCAGCGTGAACTCGGTTTGGGCCGGGGGTCCCCCGGCAGTCCTGGGCCACACTCACATGGGGTCCAGGTAAGCGCTGGGCTCGTCCAAGAGGAGGATGTGGGCCTTGCTCAGGATGGAGCGGGCCAGGCACATGAGCTGCTTGTGCCCGCTGCTGAGAACGTAGCCCCCGTCCTCCAGCAGGAAGTCCAGTTTGTCCGGGAACTGTTCGATCACGGACTTGAGTCCCACCTGCCAGACGGCACCACAGACCACACGGTGTTTACAGCTAGGGCAGGACCACCACACCGACCCGAAACGCTACAAATAAACTGAGATAAACAGCTACAGCTGCAAGGAAGCGGTGTAATGACGCGGTGCCATGTCACTGCCACGGCGTACGGAGATGCCTGTTGTGCACTCGGGCGATGAGATCTTTACCTCCTCTATTACTCTCCATAGTTCTTCATCGCTGTGGTGACCGTGTGGATCCAAGTTCATGCGGAATGACCCGGTGAGGATGAAGATTTTCTGTGCAAAACAGAAGTAGATTGAGTCGGGGTAGATTGGCGTTTTAAAGGGAATGGAGAGATTGTCATCATGCAGCCATCGGTTTGGCTGACCTGTGGCACGACCCCGAAGGCCTTCCTCCAGGTCTGCAGGGGCATGGCGTTCCAGGACACACCGTCAATCATGATGTCACCTTCGGTGGAGGCCAATCGCAGTAGGGCAGAGAGCAGTGTGCTCTTACCTGAACCTGTCCGACCCAGAACGCCCACCTGGGAGGAAGCGTGCACACACAACACAGCACACCTGAACAACGTTCCTCTCTAGCAGGTGAAGCGTTACTATTTTTTTCTTACTTCTGTCCTATAGGAAACTGCTTAACCTACTATGTTAAAATAAAAGCAACCATTGGTGTTATCTGACCAACAGTAGCATCACAGGAAGTGGACGACGAATCGGTTTGGAATGTGGATGCAGCTCTATGATGATGACAGTTTTCCCTGGAAAGGAGCAGATTCTGGAACTGGAATTCCGCTGCAGAAATGGACTGGCGAAAAGCTCCAACATTCCAACATTCTTGGGATTTCACAGAGATGTCTCAGTGTCATCTCCGTGTCAGGTCTGATGGTATTTAAAACATTTAGAAGGAATGTCCACTACACGATGACGCAGTCCACTGTTGACACTGCCGACATTTAATACAGGTGGCACTGGCTGTATTTCACCAGGAAACACCCAGATGTCCTCCTGACCTACTGAATGTTACAAAGCAGTTAAACATTTAAACTGTGTGCCAAATGCCCTAATGGAATGTTTCGCAAAATTTAACATGCTTATATAAATACTAACAAAGAAACTACTCCGACATCCAGCAGTGATTTACGCTGCTTTGACAGCGGACAGAGGTTTGTCCTCAGAGATGGGAAGAGCACGGAAAGTCAAGGTCTCTCAAACGAGCCTGAAACAGAGGGCCGAGCACACTTACGGCTGGCGGAATGCCAAGCCAGGGCTCATTACGAAGAAATGCTTGCCTGTGTAATTATCTCTGGAGGAAATTAGCGACTATTCCCAGTTCTCTGTGCTCACAAGCCAGACTCATTCAAAGCCTTAAGAAGCCATACAGTGTCATGCTGTGCTTGCATTACGTTAGCTAATGCATTTCCACTCGTGCCTTTAATTTTGATTTTAACAGTTTCCTTTAATTACTTAGAAATTTCTTTCAATTCTGTTTTAAAACTACACCGCTATCATGCAGTGTTATGAAAGAATGTATTTTGCTGTTGGAGTACAGGTGAGCTGAGGGTGACTGTTACACATCCTTCACCCCATACTCATGGCTGTTACATATATTTTATTATTAGATGGGCTTTCTGTATCCCCGTTGCTTAGGAGCAGTCAAATGACTGAACAAGATGCTAGATTCAAAATTCCAAACCCATACGTCTTTGTTTACATAATTTGCTACATTGTAAATCTTGACTACAAGAAAACGGAAAAGGTGTAAATGATGTCAGAGGGAAGCTGGCGCTGTGGCTACTTTGTACCAGATCAAACAGAAATTTTGTGCAGAGTAGGATAAGTTATTTCCCACGCCTTACATCATGAAAGGGACGTTGCTATGCACAGAAAAACAGTTTGCTTAGTTACAGTTAGACTCTACAAATACAGTTTGTGCAGTGTGTTACATTGTACCTGCGATTACACACAAACATGCCCTACCCTGTGACCGCCCTCGACAGTGAAGGACAGGTTGTGGAGGATGAACCTCCCGCCCTCTGAGTACTTGACGCTGAGGTTCTTGACCTCCATCTGACCCTTTGAGGGCCAGTCGGAGAGAGCGTGGGTGTTCTCGATGACCAGGTCTCCGTTCCGGTCCTTCCCCCTGGACTCCTCAGACGGCAGGTCGATGAATTTGAAGACCCGCTCAACAGAACGCATCTGGAACAGTATGTACACACAGATTGTTTGGGCTTTCTAATGATACTTGGCTGGAAATCTGCTTTAGTTGAATAGATTTTATTGGAACTGGGTCCATGTGGTATGTTGAGAGATGATGTCCAGCTGTAAGAATATCAGTCTCTTTCTGCACGTTCTACCATAATCCTAAAGACATAAAGTCCATCTACTGGGTTTCAACAATGCCCATTTTAAAATATGCTGCAACAGTACTTTTACACAAGAAGTGACAAGTCGTACTACCCCGTGATCAGCTGCTTCACATTCAGTCCTCCTTACGATGCAGACGAACAGTCCGTGTCTGGAAAGGCCTCTCCATAAACGTGCGCCAACCACACACAACTAATTTAAATGCAATCGGCGCATTTCAAACGTGAGAGAGTTCCACAGTGAGCGTGTGAACTGGCACGTTTCCCACTGTGGCACGGGGAATGAGATTTTGAAAGTGGGGAGGGTGTTTAGTGGGTGAGGGTTCAGACAGGCGTACCAGGCTGTCCACGGTGATGCTGGTGATGATCGCCCATTGGAAGGTGCCCAGTATTAGCATGGCGAGGACTATAATGATGCCAACATCACCCTGGCTTTCCTCTGTGGTTCAGAAAGCAAAAACACAGACATAGGAGGAAAAAAACGTTACACAGCAACGGCGTAGCCTTGTAGGTGTGGCTTCACACTGCACACTTAGATTTTGTCTTCTGGTAAATAAAACTTCTGAATTTGCCATGAGTAGGGATGTCTTATGTAACCAATTACCAATCATTTTTCACCCACTTCCAACAGGTCACTGTCCACGATTTTCTGGGCTAATCCCACACACTGCTGGCTTCAAAGCCATATTTCTTCCACCGCTAGCTAGACTGGTAACCATGGTCACCATCAGTCCACCAGCCAGTGTTCAATATCTGTAGCGAGCCTTACTGTTGGTTCCCACAGCGATGAAGGCAGCGGCGCTGAAGAAGAGGACGAAGATGATGTCGCAGCGAAAGAGGAACCAGCGCAGCGTGGACAGGTAGAGGTACCAGATGGCTGTGTGAGTGTTAAGCGCCTTGTGGAAGAGGGTCTCAAAGTAAGCCTGCCTTCCAAAGGCACGGATGGTCCACAATCCCTTCAGGGAGATGATCAGGTGTGAGAAGATGGGGCTGCGGGCTAGAAGACGGGCAACAACGTCAGCAGCTGAGCAAAAGCTTCCCATTTATGAGCTGTTGATAAATCTGTAGATGTTGTTGTATGGTAAGAGCTCTTTCAATAGCAAGGAGGCAGTGCTGCATGTCTGGGTAGGTGGGAATGTGAAATCACATGGTCTCAGAATCATTATCTTTAATATGTTTTCCAAAATGCACTTAGTTAAAATGGACAATAATGTTGACAGCTCAAATCTCGCCTCCAGTCTGTGTGCATAGAATGTGCATGTTGTCCTGGGGCTCTGCGATTCCTCTGGGTACTCCAGTTTCCCCCACAGTTCAAAGACATGTGTTATATAGACTGATTGATGTTTCCTAATTGCTCATTCTGTATGATTGTGTGTGTGTGTGTGTGTGTGTGTGTGTGTGTGATTGTGCTCAGCGATGGGTTGGCACCCTGCCCAGGGTGTCCCTGACTTGTGCCCTCTGAGATATGCTCCTGGCTCCCTGTGACCGTACACAAGATAAGCAGTATATAAAATGGAAGGATGAATGGATTGATTGATTAAAAATCTGTTTAACTAATTGTTTTAACCATGACATAATTATCTCTAACTTGCTTAATAAAAAAAAAACCTAAGATTAACAGTGACAAACAGAATACTGGAACTACAAATTTGCTGATGGAAAACAACCGAGTTAAAGAAGTGTAAAAATGCACCGTGTTGATAGACTGCAGACAATATGTTGCCAAGGCAATGGTGGAGGAACACTGTTCACTGTTCCTTAAACTCTTCTCTGGGCATATAAACTGCACTGCAGTGTTTTCCACAATGTGCAGAAGTTCACTTTGGATATAGCAGGAAAAGGAAGGAGAGGATGAAGTTTATTTCCTTTTGCTGACACAGTTATGATCAAAGGCAGATGGTGCATACTGGAGTATGACACATGTTATTTTTCTCAAACACACCCCCCCCACGTCTGTCCCACGTCTGTCTGGGTCACATCGGCCAATACTGCTAGTTAATAAAACGGGAGACCTAATGTTATTGTTTGGTTATTGGAAAATGACAGATAGCCCTGAACACGCAATCATGTCTCATCGGAGCACCTAGGGACCGATACAAGGATATAATGAGCGGATATGCGCAACCAGGCTCCCCAGAAAAACACGCTCCCTCCACATGTGAGGAAACTCCTCGTTTTACACGAAGAGGCAGGTTCTCCGAGGCTGTGCGAACAGGTCACGATGTCACAAGTCCCCGTCCGTGTGCTGAGGCGGTGGCAGCCCAAGGTCGCCTCAAGAAGCTGTTTATGAATAAAGCTGGACGAGCAGCAAGAGGACGAGGAGGCAACGTCTGCGTCCGTCAGCGCCGTTTCCTCTCTCTCCCTGATGGACTCGCCATCCTCACCCTGCCCTGTACTCCGCCATGGGCGAGGCTGAACCCCGACCTTCCCTGTTCGCTTCCTGTCCTGCCCACAGCTCTGTCTCTCCGGCTCTCACCTATATGCCAGAGCTGATGTGAGGAGGAGAATGGATGCCGTGATGGAAAAACGACATGCCGCGGTGACGAGGACATGTCTGTCGCGTTGTCACTGCCCCCCTCACCGCGGACACGTCTGTCGTGTTGCCACTGCCCCACTCACCTTCCGCCTCCAGCTGTTTCAGCTGCTGTCCCGTGCGGAGGAAGTACTTTCTCATCAACACAAAGATGACGGAAAGCGGAACTGCGGCGATGAAGATGTAGGGCTCCATCATGGACACCACAAAGATGGCCCCCAACACAATCAGCGTCAGCTGGAGGAAGATAAGACATAGTTTCACTAAATCCTGCCTGCGAATAGTTAAAACAGAGACTGAAAGGTGTTTTTAACTTATTTTCCCAAGTAGCAGCAGTTGAAAATACTAAAATTGTTGATAACATTTCTTTTTGAACCATGGGTTCATAGTTTGCGTAACTCAATTATTAGTGAGCCTAACTGTTAATCGAGTTTTTCCCAGAATCCTCAGCCCTTTGCCGTAGAAAATCTGTCACACCTGGATGAAGTCAAACAGGACGAGGGGCAGCATATCGTCAATGGTAGCCATGTCCTTGGTGAACCTGTTCATAATGCGACCTGCAAACAAAAGCATGCGGTTATTTTCACACAGACGCACGCATGCGCGTACACATGCACCCACTCGGTTCCTTAGAAACACACCTGTCTTCATGGTGGTCAGGACGGCCATGGGCGCCCTCAACACGGACCGCAGCATCTGCTGGTGCAACCGCTTAGAGACGGTGAGCAGCGTGTGGACGAGTGGGAGGCCACGCATGAAGCCCAGTGCCAGGACGGTCTCCGACGTCACCACGTAGATGTAAATGATGTAGTAGGTGTTGGTGGTGGTGATGATCACCGGCACGTGTGAGCCGGCGGACGACGCGTTGGATTGGGTCGACTCGTTGACATCCCTCGCGATCGTTCTGGGTTGAGTACGGTGGCGCAGGTGGCGGGGATGAGAAAGGAGTGAACGCATGCAGAACATAGCCCTGCGCGCTGGAACCAGCATCGTTACTTCCTCTCTACCACACACCCAGAGAAGCCGTTCACCACAGATCAGAGCGTATTCCTGCATTTGCTGGACACGGATGTGCACCATAGACAGTTGTACTTACTCAGTTATTAGGAATATTCCTGCCACGGATCCTGCCACCTAGCGTCCACAAGACGACATGAATTTGTGGTAGTTAAAGCAATAATGAAGCATACAAGTTAATTAAAAGAAATTAATCTCATTGTAATGCACTTAGCATGCTTACTCTGGTCGTGGTGCGTCATTGTTGTGTTTACAGTTTGATTTCGGTCATAACGAGGAATTTTCTTGCCAGTTTCAATTGTTCCAAAATTTAACTGCTTTGTTAATTTATTTCTAAATATTTATAATTCAAACGCTCTTGTTGAGAGATCCTTTGTCAGCACGAGCCAGTGAAATAGGGATTGACGTATCAATTCCAATGTAATCAATACTGCAATACCGAGACACTACTCATTTAATCAGATAAAAATACAGTCCAAATATTGACTTTTTTTTTATTTCATAAAATTTCATAAAACATACGAGGAGCGTTCACATTACAACTCCTTGTCTGCATGCAGACTTGTTCATGAATCGCCCTGTACCTTAGTTTGCACTGGTACTAGGGTACACGGTCTATTTTAATGTTTCTAAAATAACGTTTTAATGTTTTGCGTTATTTTTCACAGATGCATAAAATACAGTTTTTTATTGTATGATTCCAGTTGATGGTGTGTGGTTATTTAACTTGAAATAGATTTTTTTTTAATCTCTCTCTTATTCCCATACAAATTTGGTATCGGTATTGGTAAATTTTGAACATACAATACTTTTACTGTTATCGAATTTCAAAATGTCAATGTCACCCATCCCTATAGTGAGTGAACCTGTGGCAAATTTTGACTTTAGTTTTTTGTTGCTTTTATGGCTTTTTCATCAGTGAAATGCAACACATTAACTCAGTAAACCTGTTGCAGTAACTGACGTGACTATATGGTTATTGAATTATTATCAAGCCTAATTTTGTAATTACTGCACAATGCATAGCAAAATAAACAGATCTTAATTACCTCAATTAAGAAGACGATTGTGATGAAAATAAGAACGTAAACGAGGTTCCTGTTTGTTGAAAAGTATCGGAAGTACGTGCTCCATGAGGTAGTCTGAAAAACATTTTCACGGTCGTCGGCGAAACACTCCTAGAAAAGGGAAGCAAAAATGTGTGAAATATAATTACAGAACCAAACTTTTTAAATTAAGCAAATTACATAGTCCCGCCTGTTCCCTCGGTCCATTATAATATTAAATAGTTTTAAATAGCTTGAATCACTTTCATGTTCCCTTCGTATGCAATCTTGTGTCTTCCCTTCACATTTGCTTTGATTTGTGGATATTTGTGGATATGCCCTCAGCCTCTGGGTCGCGACCCCGACCTACCTCCATGTTCTCCTCGTCCACCTCCTCCGTGATGTTATACACACTGTCAATAGAGAGCCTCCGGCCATAGATGTCCAGCCCACGCTGGGACGCGACAGACATCTTCTTGTGGAAGGAGGGCTGTGGGTGCTCCCTGGGGCCCTGTTGCTGGGCGTTGGTGATGAAAGCCAGGACGGACTGACGCCGCTGCCTGGGGAAGTTCAGGCCGTGGTGATAGAAGTTGCCACGTGGTAGCACCTCCTCCACCTGGTCGTGCTCAGGCACTACGGAGAAGCGGCGCTCGAGCTGGTCCCTGGAGCTCTCCTCTTCAGGCTGGATGAAGGAGAACTTCCGTGCCGCTGCCAGCGGGTTGAGGACCAGCGACGGCTTCCGCTTTTCCGGGCTGTCAACCGTGTGGGCCGGCGCCGCCTGCCGGAAGGACGTGCACTTGGGTTTGGGCTCGGGCCGCAGGCCAGCCGACTCGTCGACGGAGAAGCGCCTCAGCGTCTCCGTGAGCAGCGAGCAGCGGCGCTCGGCGTTGACGTTGTCGTACGCCTCGAGGCCCAATAGCAGCGCACTGAAGTCGGGCCTCTGGGCCTGCAACTCCGTGAACGTGCCGTGGAAATAGCAGGCGCCGTTGTGCAGCAGCAGAATCTTGTCTGCCTGCCGCAGGTGCTCCAGCTTGCTGGTCACCACGATGCGGGTCTTGGAGGCCATGAGCTTGCACAGACACCTGAGCAGAAGATGTCACAGGAAACAGCAGCTCAGGCCCACGTGACTGAACATGCGTGGAATTACAATTTTCCAGCTTTGGTGTTCAGGTACACAAGCTCTTTCGTATTTTATGTTAAAATGCCCAGTTGATAAGGCTCGCTTTTAAGGGGTCTACATGCTCCTACCATCAATGTTATTGCAAGACAGAGCAGGGAATTTAGTTTAATTAAAAGTGACCTTTGTTATATGTATGTAGGTTTGCTCTCGGTTTAGATCATGTGACACCCGTAAGTGTTACGAAGAACCAAAACAAACACAAAAGCTTAGGGGGTCACTACAGAATGTAAGACAAACCTGTCAAATATTTCCTTCTCAGTGACAATGTCCAAATGGGTGAATGGGGAGTCCAGCAGGTAAAGATCAGCGTCTTTATACACCGCTCTACAAGAGAGGCACATTTTCATTCCATACGTTTACTCTGAAGCTGGAGTGATGGACAGATGCAGGAAGAGAGAAAATAAGTAACCGTTTACAGCCGTGAAGTATAAAGCAACATCCCAAACTGTACATCTGCCAACAGTAGACAAGGTTATAAAAATGCTTCATTGTGTCAGATAATGTTCAACTTCAAACAAATAACAACCTATACATGAGGCCATATACTCCTTGCTGCGTGATATTTATGCTATGATTTTAAACCTCTTTTACATGCAGGAAAAAAAGCATCCTCAGTAAGTGTTGGCTTAACACTGGTGTGTCTTTGTAGCTTCCACACAGCTTGGTGTGTAATTACTGAGCACGTGACATGGTGAGAGTGCTCTGGGTCCAGGTGAGACCATGATGGGGAGGGACTTCTAGGTGGCCCGTACCTTGCCAAGCAGATTCGTGCTCTCTGCCCCCCGCTTAGGGTCACCCCCCCTTCCATCAGGGGGGTACGGTCTTTGTCTGGCAGGAGTGCAAAATCCTGAACGAAAAAGTCGGTTAAACCCAAAGGTTACGTGCTGACCTTCTGAGCTACATTGCCAACAAATGACAGGAATTTGCACTATATGTACCAGACTGTAAGTGTACAACACCATGTGGAATGTATGTAAATGCACTGAACACAGTGTCTGCTTCTCCTAAAAGATGAGATGAATGCACGGCGACTCAGAAGTCTTTATACATGGTAAATAAAGTAAATCACCGCATCCAAAGCAATAACTAGCGGTTTGCTGCCTGGATTTGATTGGCTAACTGCCTGAGAAAAAGCAAAGTAGAGGATGTCACGGATTGGGCGATAGTACACGTGCTGTAGGGCGTGACTGTGTTGTCCTGGGGTATGTACGTCACCCCCAGACTTCTGAGTCACCGTGTAGAAATCCACACATCCAGAGAGGTCATGCTCTTTCATGCAGTGTGCTTCCTGTACGCCCAGTGAAATCAGCTATGGGTATGAAACGGCAAGCACAAATGCATGATCCAAGGTTGTAAGTGAGATGAAGGGGGGAGGAACAGTGTTGTGGGTTTTGTAATGGGATTCCATACCTTTTCCATCTTCTGTTATCCACTGGGAGAGAATTTGGAGATCAGTAAAGTTTACCACAGAGCTACAGAATTACGTGCACAGCTTCCTCAAACACAACATCACTGTTCAGAACATTCACGTGATTGTTGTTCGCATTTTGTGAAAGGTGCCTGTTTCCAGGGTGATTCATGGCGAAAACGTTTTGTCCATAGATGATAAAGCTGCTTTTGAAGTCACGACCTCTACCGAACAGCAACAAAGATTCTAAGTGTAGCAAGGAATAAACGTGGGATAAATTTAGCTCAGTGCAAGGCTGACGTGTGAAGGTTTTATTGTACTGGGTTGTGACCGAACAGCAATGAAAAAACTCTGAACATGTTCACAAGTACATAACAGAGACATTATTTGAGCACCATTATTTTCATGGACAGACAGAACCCGGTGGCCTTAATTTTAAAAATGCAGTTAAAAGTGACCAGAGCTCTAGCAGCACCTTGTGTGCCTTGCATGGATTAGACGCATGTCTTTGTTTCTGTGAACCTGTTCAACTACATGATGATTCTGCTACTGGGAGCTACAGGGAGTCTTGCAGTAACACTGTCAGCTTCAATGAAGGAAGTCTTGATAATCATGGAATGTCTTTTGGCTGCCCTACCAGGAGAACCAATACTCTCACATTGTGAAGTCCTCATTAGGGTTGTAGTTGCACTGAACATCTGATCCATTACAAAGGGCCACTCGGTAGACCAACATTGTGAACCATGCTGAACGTTGTCAGCACGTCCTTGACTCATGTTCTAGAGTGTGTTGCTGGTACTGTTTGCTGATGTTTCTGGTTCCTGTCCTGCGGTTGTGTCGTAATGGGGGGGGGGAGCTTGCTGAGGCAGTCATTAGGCGGTCAGTCTGTACCTCCTCAAGTTGACACGCCTTGATGACCCTGCTGTAGCGTTGCTCGTCGTACGCCAGGCCGAAGACGATGTTGTCGCGGATGGTGCCTGGTGCGATCCAGGAGGTCTGGGGGGAGAAGGAGACGCGGCCGCTGTGCCGCACCTCGCCCTGGGTCGGAACCAGCTCCCCAAGGATCAACATGAGCAGGGAGCTCTGCACACAGAGAGTTCAGTACGAGTTTTTAGCTAATTTTATGGAATGGCATATAGACATTGGCACCGTGTTTGCGGTGCTGGTCACATCCTGTGCTGTCATTAAAGAAAAAAGTAAAAACCCATAGAGCAGAATTGGTTTTATCGTACTGCAGCACCTTGCCTGACCCGGTGGACCCTGAGATGGCCAACATCTTCCCCTTCTCCAAACAGAAACTGATGTCCCTCAACACAGGTGTCACGTAGAGGTTGGTGAAGAACAGGCCCGCGTCTCCATTAGGGTGGTCGTTCACCTTGTTCTCCTTTTTAATTCTCTCAAAGAGCTCTCCGATTTCCTTAAGGAGCAGAAGGAGAACGTCATTTCCCTACAGTTGGCTTTGGATTGGGAACCAGTTAACGTTCCTGCAAAAGTGATCAAATGTTGAAAAAAATCCCACGAAATGCCCTCTAGGGTGCCCTGCAAAAGTGATAAAACTAAGTGTCCTTGCAGTAAAATAAAATAATCAAGGATGAAGACTACTTCTCCAAACATAGCTACTAGTGGGGGGGGTGTACATGCAATAGGTGCCCTTTTTAATTTTGTGTCCCCTGCCCTTCAAGCAGCCTGAGTCTGCCACTGAGGAGTACCCATACACTGCACATGGAATCAGTTTCCAGCAGAGAAAGTAACTTTCACAAGTGAGAAAAACCTTATATATGCCCCACCCCAACCTGGAGCACCTTCCACCTGCATTCTCGCTTCTGACACTTTCCTTGTGGGAGTATGAGCACATTGTTATTTTGTAAAACAGAAGATATGTTTAGATTAATCATTTACCTCCATGAAGTGAGTCACTGTGTCTGTGTTTAAAGTAGAGTGAAACTGTGTTATCGTGACGAGCTATGATTGCACGAGATAACAAAAACAGGAGCAGCCAAGCAACACATAACAAAAGTCTATATATATGCCACGGCCTGGATGAAGTGCTGTGGGGTCACGTTTTTTTAGCAGCTGATCTTCCATTATCAATGCCCTGCACTAGCTTTTCATCTTTCTTTTTAATCGCTCTGCTACATCCCACTGATGACACATTTGTGTTGGCCACAGATACAAATAATAAAATCTTACCTCATCCCAGGAGGCTGTAACGTTCCGTAATTCCACGTCACTGCTGGTGAGGTTGTACTCCAAAGCTTTGTACTCCTCTTTGGTAAAATACTCCTAGGAAACATAGATGGCATAGATTTGCAAGGAGTAAACCTGCTCCAACATTGACGATGAGAGAAAGCCTATGATTTCCCTTGGCCCTCCTACACACACACACACACACACACACACACACACTCACTCTCTGCTCTGATAGAGCAGTACAAACAGCTGGATAAAGAACAGTAGGAGTGAGGGGGACAGAGTTTTCAGGACACAGCGTGTTCTTTAGATAGAAATGTATCTGTGATGCATCGGCAAGCCCTGGGCCAGCTTTGCTAACACCGAGGCCTTCAGTACTTTTACAGCCTCTGATGACCAGCTCTGGTGCTTCCGTCCAAACGCGGGCCTATACGAATACAACTCCCTCCGTGAGACTCTACTCCACAGTCTTGGAGCGTACTCGTGACTGAAAAGGCAATTTAATTCCTCTGTCGTGCCACTAGTATTCAGCTTTCATGCATGTTTAGGTTGCACAAAGAGCCCATTAGGAACTGTCTGCCAATAACAGCAGAAACAGGAGATTAACGATCAAGGCTCTGCATCTTCTCAGCTTTTTTCACAGCACTTATATGTTGCAAAATCATTCCTGGTACCCTGACACTCACTAAAACATTCAAACCACAGCCTAGTATTACAGCCCTGAAACGAGTACTTAACGAGGCCTAATAAACACTAATTGTTGAAGACCTACCTCCAGTTTCTTTACCAGATCCATGGTGTCATACCACATCTGAATGGCATTGGGGAGCTGGCGTGTGATGGTCATTCGCAGGACCATGCAGTATGAGCCCGTGGTGAAGATCGGGCGGAGCTGCATGCCCTTCCTGAGAGCGTAGGGCAGAACCACGGAAAGGATGACGATGAAGGCTGAGAAGAAGTAAGTTGCGCTGTAGAAGTACCTCAAGAAGCCAATCTTCCTGGTCAGTTTAATTTCTTCCCTGGTGGGAAAATAAGACATTTCCATGACTGTCAGAACACATCATGTCTTTGGGGACAGACAACGTGTAACATATTCGATGACGGTGACCGATTCTGACTGCATCCTGAAACTACATTTAATTCAGCTGCATGTCATTTCTTCACAGCCTTTTGTATGTATAATTGCCTTATTGTGTTTGCCTGTGTATTGATTAAAGTCAGATTACTTTGTCCTACATATGTTTATGCTCTCTCTTGCACATAATTCTGCATCTAGGTTTACTATAATTTGTTTTATATTTAGTGACTTTCAGATGAGCTCATAAAGAATGAGGTGTTCTGTCCTTTTCATGCACGTACACACACACACACACACTCAAAACATCTTTTAAAACAATTAATCTGTTCCTTCAGAGGGCAGAGTTTCTGGATGAAAAGATAAAAGTGCCTGAGATGTGTTCTTTAGTAAGGAGAACGGTTTGGAGAACGCTGTAAGCGTCGTGTCAGGACATGACTCACACCGAACAGCCTGGCAGTGCCTCTTCCCACCGTGCAGAACAAAGTGTTTGTTATTAATTAGCCAGCGCCGTCACTCTTACTGTCTGATTTTCTTGATTGTGCCCTCCATGACTTCCTCCCAGCCGTAGGCCTTCACTGAGTGAATGTTCTCCACTATCTCCGATGTGAGGGCAAGCCTCCGGCTGATCAGCTTTGCTCTTTTAGCCCTGGAAGAGGAGGAACGCTCACACTCCGGTGCAGAAGTGATACACGGTTTCCCAAAAATATACTCTGCTCATTATGTGCGTTTCATTTCATGCATGGCAGATAAACTTGAAACACATTTGAGCAGCACGGATGTCGGTTTTCACCAACGGTGAACAGAAAGACTTTCTATTTTTCCAGTGGCCTTTGGCTGTGCTGTCGGTTCGTTGCAGCATGTCTGGCTTACATAGATGCAAGGAGAACCTGGACGTCTGTGGTGGCCCTCCTGGGGTGTGGGTGGAGCATGTCCCTTACCTGATGGGGCCCATTCGCTGGGCCAGACAAGCCTGAACGGCGGCCAGCACTGTCAGTGTCGCTAGAGCCCCGAGCGAGTTGTAGTCAGTTATTTCCCAGATGAGTCCCACGCACAGGACGCACTGGAGTGGTGAGATCCACACAAAGTGTGCCAGGCCCAAGCTCTGAAAGACAAAACGCCAGGCAAAGTATAAAGTAACATGGCGCTTATCATGGAAACTCACAGCACACAACAACCCTGCTCAATAGTGAACTAACATCTATACATTTTTACGCATGTGTAACTCATGTATAGTAATTGATGTAGGACCTCTGCTTGGTAGAATGTTTTACATCAGGGTTATTTGGTTGGCAGCCCTCATACCGGACATGCCCACAAATCCTTTTGTAGTACCCCGCCGTCACGTAAAATACACTTTCACAGGTATCTGTCCCTCAAAGGCAAGTTAAGTTATACTGCTGGCCCTTGGGTTGAAAGGTTTGTAGACCCTGTTCTACATGCTGAAATAACAGAGGACACACAACAAAGTCTACCTTACTTCAGCACTACGCAGTCAGCAGGACTGCCACTTTAAGGTAATCGCCGTCCCTGTGGGCCACAGCTGGTATGGGCCAGTGAATGCTAATCGGGCATAGAGCTCTGGAAGGCTGGCCCACTCACACAAACAGTGTGCTCCACAGGCGAGAATTACCCAGGAGGCCATTGCAAGGTATATCCAGATTCCACGCAGCCATGCCACTTTCGGGAAGGGCTCTAAAGTTCAGCGCTGCCTCTAGTGCAGCCTGTGGCTCTATGGCAACGCTGGAGAACCATTTGCTGTCTGTATATCACATAATTATTCTTTATCTGCTGTTTTATGGCCTTTGAAGTACATATGCAAACAGAAGATACATGTCATGTCCTGTTCACCACAGTGTACTGTGCGGAGCAGCATCGGAAATCTGTGCCTCAAACTGTTTCTTTCATGCTTAACATGGAATAAAACTCGAGTAAAGAAAACACTTGCCTCATCCAGCTTGTTCAGGTGTGCGGACATGAGGTTGACGAGCTGCCCCGTGCTGATCCGGTCCAGAACTCGGCTGGACAGCTTCAGCGTCTGGAAAGAGGAGTGAAAGTTTGAGGCCAGGTGGGATCGAGAATGCTTTACCGAGGACTCGCTAACGTGAACAACGTGGCCATTTAGGAGGCGCAGACTACCTTTTTGTAAATGAGACTGAAGAGGGCTATCCTGATCTTCATGCCCAGGTGGTGCAGGCCAAAGATGGCAGGCTGGAGGAGGAGAAATCTGGCCACGAACAGGAGGCACAGCCCCAGCGCCAGGTAGTAGCCCTGCGCCCGCTCCTTTGCGTAAAACGGATCGAAAGACGCGATGATTCGGCCCAAGAGCTGAGGCTGTACCGCTTTCGACGCTTCCTGGTTTGATTTAATAAATAAATAAAAATTGGCATTATGGGTTTAAAAAGGGACTGAAATCTGTTAAAAAGGCACATAGCAGGACACTCCTCTCGGGCCCTTGTGGAACAGGAGCAGGAGTGTGTGTGTACGCATCATGCCTGGTCATGTGGTGACACACACACACACACACACACACACACACACTGCACGTAGTTCTTCATGGTACACATTATGGTCCGTTCATTTCTATGCACGCATGTCAGCACCTAATCAAATTGCACAGATTCTCCATCGGTTATTCATGCTGTTACTTTGCTATAGTTTTGCACTGGTGACTGAAAACCTCTGTTGTTTGGATTATGGTACACAGCGAGTTAGATACTTTACACCTGGGATATTTAGCAGTTTCTTTATAGATTTAATTCCAATACAACCAGCATGAATGTTGTCAGAGTGGTTGAGTAATGGTATCAGAAGCGGTCACCTGACCCTCAAGTGTCTTGGGTACACGATACCCTTGTGCCTGAGCTGCAGGTATGAATGGACTCACCCCTAAGTAGAGCAGGACTCCATAAAAAGCAAATGGTTTGAAGAAGCAGCGGCCGAGGGCTTTGAAGAGGCTGGGCTTCCTCTTCGAAGATGCCACCTCCCTGTCCCATTCTCTGCACAAGACCAAAAACAGACCATTAGAGCCCGGCGATGTAGCCCTTAGAAACGGGCGCATTGTTCAGAGGGCTCGCGCGTATCCACAGAGACGTGGCCGGCTCTCGCTCCGTAGCACACAGGGACCTTGGCGATCAGGAAACACCTTACCGGGTCGTCAATTGAGTAAAAGTTCAAGCTCCCAGCAGACGCGTTTTGGCAGATTAAAAATGGCCGACCGTATATCACTCTCCAGGAGTCTGGCAGTTTAAAAGGTCACGTTTTATGCCCGTTTAGGGGGCCGCTGGGATATTGACAGAGCTACAGGAATAATGGGAGGGCTGGAGTTTGACAGGGTATGTTTGGCCCTTTTCAAAGAAAACAGGGTTGGCCTTTAGGAGTGGCTTTAAACTCCAAATGAACATGCTTTTTAAAGAATCCTGCCACTCAAACCCTGATGTTTATGCACTGTCAAATCGCTATCCAGACAACATACTAAGTACAATGGAGAGTGTTAAAATAGTCATGTTTGTATCAAGCACCTCACAGCCAAGAGACACCAACTTCAGTCACCTTAATATTTATAACATATACCTAAAACCATTACAAAACAAAACAAAGTGGTTGCGGAACATCCAGGTGTATGACAGTTTCTCTTGTAGTCATTATCAGAAGTCAGGTTCTGTTTATAATTATTTTTACTGTCACTGTTTACCATTGCAAACATTTTAAGGTACCTGGTGTTGTATATATATATATACATATACTTTATGTATAACTTAAAATATATGTTTAAGTATATTTCCTGGAATACATTACGACAACCATTATCAATCATTTTTGCAGACTTGTAATTCAGTTTTTCAATCATGTTCTATTTTGGCTGTGCATACAGATAATTTTACAGCAATACGAGAGAATTTTCTTTCAATTTTCTGGTAAATTCCATCAACGGTCTGATGAAAATGTTAGTTGTATTTTGATCAATTACATTTTCACACAGATGTTGATTTTTAAATGCTCTTGCTGAAAGGTAGAAGCATAACAAAAATGGGTGTGTGTTATGCACGCATGTGTGTGTGTGTGTGTGTGGGGGGGGGTGCTATGAAAAATGTATTCCATTAAAATACAAACCTTTCCAAGCGCTCAGAAAGATGGTCTGCAGAGTCAAAAGATGGACCTTTATATACATCTGAAAGCTCTAGTTTCTGTTTGTATCCTTTCCTCAGAATTGGTGACGTCCAGCTATAAGAAGTGAAATACGGCTTTTAGCAGACAAACATTTGAAAAAGATTTCCAGATTCTTATAAAGTTAGCAGTGCAATTATACACAATGCATGTCTTTTACATCGTGTTTTGACATCAGGTAAGTTCAGTTGTGTAAATATTTCATTGCTCCTCGCTGTAGTTGTTGAACAAAACAAAGAAACACAGGCATGTTTTGAATATGTTAATGAAAGACGAAGGTCAGGCTTGAAGGGGTACTATCTATAAGGTGGGAACCAAAGACGTACTGAAGTCAACAACTAAGTTACTCTACTGAGTAAAAAAAGAAAATTCGGATTATACTGTGTGCACATCTTCACCTCACATCACTAATGCATGTATCCAGAAAAAAAATGCACACATTTCTCCCGAAGATTAAAAAATGTATAAAAAGCAAGCGATAAAATGTTACTTCAACGCAACAATCTGAAAATGTCGATGTTCTACGATGAACAAACACCTGTAAAAGTAAACTTTAAAACGCAGTTTTTTAAACCACATAGGCATTTCAAAAAATATACGCACCAGAAGAAAAATCTGGACAGGAGGTTTGCATCTTCGACAGGTGATTTCTGCATTGTAAACCATCAGTGTACGCTGTTCTCGGCACCTGGGACTTGCGTGTTCACCATCGGGTCTCTCCTTATCGCCTGTCTTTTGAAGCAAACCTCTCGTTATGGTGTCCACCTCGGGTTAAATAGGGTATGATGTCACTGGCCAGCATAATTAGCTCTGCCCAAATTGTAGCGGTGTGACACGGGATAACACGGACCATTGCGCTTCCGCAAGCTGCAGCGCACGGTGCGCGGCTCATAGTGCAGATAGCGGCTCCTGGGCAGCTTCTCTATGCAAACTTTACGCAGGACGGACCGGCAAACTACGCCCTAATTTACCAAAGATATAAGGGGTATGTAGCTGTCAGATTTCCACTGGAGATGCAGTTTCCATGCAGCCAGATCTCCGCTAAACGCCGGGCTGTTTAGTTTGGCATCATGTGGATGAAACGGACATAGGCGCAGGGACTGACCGGCGTGACTTTGGTTGTAAGTTTGAGAAGAATTGTGAAGTGTCCAGCTGCTTGATGAAACTGTCAATGGATTTTTGTTATCCTTTTAAGTTATCCCTTATGCAAAAAATAAAAATAATGCATTTATGCGAAGGATTTGACCGTATCCAGTTATATTTTATAGCCTTATTTCACTTTTTGGAGAAATCAGGCAATCTTAACATTTTAAAATATTGTAGTATGTGAAAATGTTTTTGTGTATTGGGAAGATTAACGTGGAATTTTGTAAACTCCATATGATTGTTTTTAATGAACTATTGCACTTTTTACTTGTAACGAAAATAAAGTCAGGTTCCCTCCCCTTTTTTTGAGAATTACACCAATGAAACATTCCGTTACAGAACACTGATAAAGGGTGTGAATCCGTGTCCCTGAACGCCAACACGACCACGCAACTCTCTGCTGAACCATTCCTCTCGGTTTTTACAAACGGTGAGATTCACTTTCTCCAGAAGTACAAAAGCACGTATCGTGAACGTTTGAATAATGACCTGTCATGCCACACCCTGTGGTTTTCGTGTTTCACTTTACTGTCAATACACACTACACATTGTATGCTGTTTTGAAAACCCACGAAAGATTGTCATTCTTATAGTGTTTATTCAGAATGGTGTGATCAAAAGCATGGTGTGATCAAAAGCACATAACTTGTTTTCGGTTAGCAAGATATTGTTTTCACTTTACACAGTACCAGATTCGTTTAAGCAATGCATAACTCTGATGTCTATAGCGCGTGCTTATTCATTCTACTTACAAATGAGCAATAGGACGTCACGTGCAATTCATCACACATTTCTACAGTGTCATAACATATAAAAATGTACAGTGCTGTGATATGTGGAGTTTGCGTGTTTTCCCTGTGTACGCACGTATTTCCTCTTGCAATTCAAGGACACACAAGTCAAATGAACTGAAAAATAAAAATTTATGAGAGTGTGCACGCGCGCGTGCCCAATGAAGGGTTGATGCCCCGTGCATGGCGCGCCCTGCCTAGCGCGCCACAGACTACCTGGTATAGGAATGGATGGGTTTTGCGACTGACACCATTATGTCTGTTTGTGTTGTCTTTCTTTCACCTGCAACAAGTGTTGTTAACCTACACTTAGAGGTCCTAAAATAACTCCATGAATGTTAAGTGTCTGTGCTTATTACAATGCGTATGTTGATCTGCCGTTATGTTGTTCTTCAGTGTCTGTCCCTTGCATCCCTCGATCCCATTTAGGTTTGTATCGCCTAGTGCTTCGCATAGCAATCCTGATTATCGTAGCAACAGTTTTTTTAGAAAAAGTGAGAACCAAAGACAATGTGGTGAAACTCACAGCAGACATCTCTAAACAGGTTATTATTATTGTTATTATTATACATAATAATAATAATAATAATAATAATAATAATAATAATAATAATAATAAAAGGGAAAACAAAATGAGAAAAACGCAAAGTACAAATTTACATGGAGAGGACACGCAGCCCCATGTGGGGGCTGTGACGAAGGAAATCAGAAACCCTCAACACTTAAGCCACGCGCAGACGAGACACCGACCCCTGCAATCTAAACATGTTTATTTATTATTTATATTTATTTATTTCCAATATGTGAGCTCTTTGAGTGGCCTAAACACGTGTCGTGAAGCGCGTTTGGAGTCCTGCGCGCGGTGCGCCCGCGAGCTTTTTGCGCACCGGCGCGTGCAGCGGTCATACGCGCGCGGATCTGCGCCGCTTGCCGCGCGTCCACCATGGAGCGAGAAGTGCGGTTTGGGCTCCCGGCCGGCGATGAAAGCGACGACAGCTGTAACGAGTGGGACTTGGGATATTCGCGTAAAGTCACCAAGGTCACAGAAGTGTGGACAAAGGCGCGGTGTGAACGCGTGTGTGGCGCAAATTCGGAAGTTTGCACTTGATCGTGACCGTGAAAAGTGCACGCTGCACGGAGCGCGACTCGGAACAATGCAAAATGCGTAACCTGTTATTACGTTTCACACTCGTTTGGGATGATTAGGGTCATCCGTGTTTTGAAAAGTAAGAGTTAAGCGATGGTGCAGGCGCTGCACACGAGTTCGTGAAGCTTCACTTAATAACGGTGCAGGCCAGAGTCTGACAGGCGGCGGGAACGAATGTTGTAACTTCGTCTGTAAACCAACAGAACTGTCTACTGTATTAACAACAACAATAACAAATATGAACGTTTTCGTTGTGTGAGCCAGCAGACCGTGTCGTTCATTGCATTTATTTAGCAAGTCTATATATGTTCATTGTTGCGCGCGGCAAGTCAATATATGGACATAATTATCGGTGCATACAGTTGAGGAAACTAAAGTACGTTCTTGTATGTTCCCAGACACCAGACGCTGCCCCCACGGGGTCTAAAGAAGCCGAGGAGGCCAGCCTTAAAACGGCAGTACGTGATGGAAACGTTCAGGTGGTGGAGCAGCTCTTGGACAGTGGTACATTTGAGTGCGCGTATACTCCATGTATTTCGGCTGATCGCGTTTGAATGGACAAACAGGTTCTGGTGTGGTCGAGTTTGTTGTTCCATTCTTATGTCATGGACAATCTTGGGTCCATGCATAGAAGACCGACGTTACTAGGTTTTTGTCTTCCAGTATTGTGGCAATAAGCATCACCTTGGTCTCATTTTCTGCGCCGTGGCTCACTCTTGCTCTCCCTGGTTTCAGGTGTGGAAGTGGAAACTCGCCTTCAGTTTGGCTGGACTTTGCTGATGGGTGCAGTGTATGGAAGCCACTATGAGTTGGCTAAACTTCTGCTGGACCGTGGAGCCAGCTCCAACTTCAGCAAAAGTAGGTCTGCACTTGTGCACACCTGGTGCTGCCATAACCTTTTTGCTTTATGCATCATGAAATTAGTTTTGTACTCAGCACACAAACTGGAACTGTATTTACCTGACAGGTAAACATGCACAGCAACAGAACTGGCCCTGGGGATAGGCTGTATAGGCAGATGCTAGGGGTGCCGTCCGTCCATAGGGGGCACCACTGGTGCCATTGATTGCAATGTAAGGGGCACCAGCTGAAATCTTGGGCTGCCAGTGCATGATAAATGAATACGTTTTCTTACGCGAAAAGGAGCAGCTGAAACGTAAACAGTGAGTATTGCAGCGCTTTATCGGCTGTGCAAATTTACAATACAGTACGCCTGATTTGTAAAACCATGCAGATCGGAGATAAAGGTTTTGTGACAAATATTTCTCAACGTTCGCTGTCTGTATCGTTATTTCCGCGCCGGGTGAGCTCGGTGTCCACTGAAAGAGGAAGAGAACGAGGAAGATCAAAGCTGGGCCAGGTGCAGGTGGCTTTAAAGTGACATGTCTAACCCCCCTAACTGTAGGAGATAACGGGGTCTCACAGCTGTGTCAAACGATGGTCCTGCGCTATCAAACGAGGGAGAACGAGTGAACTTAGTCCTTCACGTGGCCGCACTCCTCGTCAGGAAGATGCATGTGCACAATATTTTTTCTCCATGTTCTTTTAATTTTAATAGCAGGCAAGCCAAAGGTGGGAACCAATTAAAATGCGGCGCGGTTTGCCTTCATCTGACATTACTTAATGGTTGTGACGCAAAAGAGGAAGTTCCGAAAACATGTTCTAATCCTCGGCGTGTTTTCAGTTTACACTTGCAGTCCTGTTTCTTCTTAAAATTGGACACATCTGTTGGTATTAGTGAACTAGGAAGATGTTCAGCCGTCTGGGTGAAGAATTGGGGGCAATTTTACGTCCTGCGCTGGTGGTGGGCGGGGGTCAACGGGCCTCAAGGCTTTGAAAGGAAACAATTAAATCAGAGATATCGTGTTGGCCACTTCCTAATTTGTGTTCTGCCGAGCGGAGCGCGTGATTGATAGCGCCAGCTCGGACCTCGGTGCTGTCGTCATGTAGTCGGGCCGATGGCAGCCGATGTTTATTTTCCTGTTCCAACTAATTCACGGCCCGTGGCTGGGGTGGGGGTTTGTAGGCGCACTGCCCCAGACTGGCCATACCTGAGTCTAGGTCAGAGCTAGTGCACCACTGGTGTCACTGGTGTGTGGCCTTAGTCACAGTGAAGTAACGCAAAGCTAAAGCTGGTCCGGAAAAACTTTGTTTGAACTGATCGTTTCAACACTGGGACGCGACGTTCATCTTTCTAATTAAACATCTGTTCGTCAGAAAGTCGGTTGCATGTCCGTACATCTAGTCGCTAAAGGTAAAAGGTAGTGGCAGTATAACATCTTTTTTTAATAGAAAATGAAATTTGTCATCCAACGGTCTCGAATCTTATAAAGCGGCCAGTTTGTGGGAGTAAATTTTTTGGTCTGGATAAGTGTATAATTGACAAATGGCAGTGAAGAGTTTAAGCACACAGATTCTGATGGTGAAGGTCGAATCCGTGAGTGATCATTTGGGCCTGAGTACCTGAAGCAATGTAGCACATCTGCAGCGTGAACGTTTTCTGCCCAGTTGGGTTTTTCTTGTGATGAAGATGATAACCCGGCCCGTTCTGTCCCGACAGATCAGTTCACGGTGCTGATGGCAGCGTGCACGGCGTCCGGCTCCGAGGCCCAGATAGCCAAGTGTGTGGAGCTGCTTCTGTCCAGGAACGCCGACACCAACATGCACAACCAGTAAGACGCCCCAACGGTGCTCATGCTGCCTACTTTCCCTAACCGTCCTTTTGATGCGAGTAACTCAAAGCTCTGCTTCTACCATGTTCTGCCATTTGAGTCGAGATTGTCAGTTTTTTTATGGGACTGAAAGTGACCTGTTATTCTAAATCTCCCATGTGTTCCTGAGCACATGCCACTTTTTAAACAGATTCTCATCGGAGTTATCACAGGGATAATAAAGTCTCGTGAAATCGATAAAGTGTGACGCACACGTGATTTGCGGGGTCTTGTAAAGCTGTTAGGTACACATAAAATGTTATACTGCCCTTACAGGCTGTGAACTGCTTGCAGCTGTGGCTTCTGTGCCTGTCATCAAATTTTAGGTACATGTTGTAAGTATGGTTTGCTTACTGATACAAGTAGTTTGTTTGCAGCATGTGTTGAAAGCCCCCCCGACTGAAACATTGTGTGGGTTTGGTCGAATGGCCTTGGGTTCTGCCCACTCACGACGGTGACTCTCCAGAGGAATCTGTTGTCGGGCAGCGTCACCCTCAGACACATAAATAAATACCGATGTCGGGGTCCAAACGCTCTTGCGCCGTGGGGGGTGTGGGAGCAGGGCTGCTGTCCCGGCCAGGGCGGCTCTGAAGCTCGTATGGAGTTGTTTGTTGTTGTCTACCTTGAAAAATGTCCACAGACGCCAAACGCGCTCTGTGATGCAACAAGCTGACAACTCGCTACACTAATGGTCAGTTACCTTCGGTAGGAAATTGTTTCCAGACAAAATATTTTGAAACGGGAATGCGACTGGACATGGGGTGTGGGTTGCCGGGAGGGCTTTTCCGCCTGTATGTTTAAGCGCCGGTTTGTGGTGTCTGTGTTTTCTTGAATTCCGTGGTAAACACGTGTCTCTGACAACCCAAACAGTCGTCGGGACACACAGGCCTTCTTGCTTCAGTAAGATGCTGTAACGACATTTTAATAGAGCGGCTGCACACTGTTTGAACTGCTGTTTGTGTCTTCAGCTGTATACAAAGAATGATCCCTGCCCCCCCCCCCCCCTCACAACTTCATTCATCAGCATTTCAAAGCAGGAAAGAACCTGAATAATATAATGCTTCATATTGAAAGTTGTGTTGTCTCCTAATGTGTGTGAATAGCTCACCGATACCAGGAGGTTACCGAAACGTAGCTTTGTCAAGATCCCGTTTACTGTCGGTGACGTTTTACCTGTTGTTTCTCTTTTCATGAGAAGTTGATTGACCTCTGACCCTGTGTCCTGATATGGTGGCGTACTACAAAGGCGCGTCCTCCTGCCCGACCTTGTAAGCTGTCAGGTTGACCACTTTATGTTGCTCATTGATGTCAGTGCGTCTTGTTTATGGTGAGAAACGGCAGCTCGGTGAACGGAGCTGCACCCGGGGGGGGGGCCCAGGTGTCACAACAGGAACCCACCCGTGGGAACCTGTACTGCAGGAAATGACAGATTACCGACACGTCCGTGACACGGCGTAGCCCAGATACGCCACTGTCCAGGTGGCGGCCATTTACGCAGCACGGTACCATGTGCGTAGTATCAGACACCGAGACGCGCGAACGTGACGTGATTAATGTGCCTTTGTGTACACGCTGAGTTTTGTGAGCGTTCTCGTCTGTTGTGTGGCGCTGCTGGCTCACCTATGAAGGTGCTTCCTGCTCTGGTCTTGTTGCATTGTTCTACAATAAGGATATCTTTTTAAAAGGCATGAACTTTTAATCTTTTCCTGTTCGTTTTCAAATTCGCCTCAGGGCCGCAGACTTGGGGGGGAGGGGCTCTGTATGTGATGCCAAAACTGGACCTATTTGGTGTGGGGAGGGGTGAGAGAGAGGTGGTCTGACCTCATCTGACGGTCTTTGTTTAGACTGCATTTCTTTTAAAACCGACTGGAATACCACGAAAGCAAGTATAGAGGCAGGGTTGATTAAATCCGCTGTGGTTATGAAATTCCCCCTTATCGCCGGCGGTGTGTCCAGCGTTTCACGTCTCCAGCAACGCCGCTCTTATCTGTGCTCCAAGAATGTGTGGCTGTGTCAGGCGGCACTGCTGTGATCTTCCACAAAAGCCTGGGAGCAACAGGTGGCACCTATGGAAAATAAGAACAAAACAAACTCAGCTGGTGTTGATCAAGTTTTTGTTTTTTTTTTGTGTTGGTTGTGATTTAATTTAGATCAGTTTAAGCATTTTAGTGAATGTGCAGTTGGGTGAAAAACGTCTCAATGTATTTATTTTGGGTGTAGTGATAATTTTGTCTAGTAGGTAAATGGAACGTTATTGGAACTGTGACTGAGTATTAGCAGGTGTTTCTACTGCCCTCTAGTGGAGCGCAGTGATAACATTTGAACGATGTGAAATAACGGAAATTGTCATGAAAAGGATACGTTGTGCTGTAACAGGATGGTGTGCCCGGTCGGCTGATGTTAAGAACTGTGTTGTGATTGGTTGAGCTCGCTGTGCCCCTGCCTCGTGCAGGTCTGGGATGACACCGCTTATGATGGCTGCCAGGGACGGGTACTGCCAGGTGATAAACCTGCTGATGTCACGCGGAGCGCAGGTCAACGCCCAGGATTCCCAAGGCTACACGGTGAGGGAACAGGAACGCCAACTTCTGTCTCCGATTTTCGACGTCTTTGTTCTCATGTCTACAAAGCTGTGGATTTCAAGCATTAGAACCTTCAGTGGTTTCTCACCTCAAGTATTTAGTCTTCTGTGTTCTGTAAGTGCAGCCAATTCATACCGCTGTCCTTCCTGTGCCCCATGTTAAGACAAAAATGGCTAACAGTTGATTATGATAATCTAGGCCCTTACCATAGCGGTCCAGTACGGACAGCGTGAAGCCGTTTTGAAGCTGCTGCAACTTGGGGCTGATAAGCAGATCAAGACGAAGGAGGGCCGGAGTGCTTTGGACCTTGCGCGGATGCACAAAGACTCCCAGGTACCACCCATTTTCACGGTCGCCACGCTGTAGGTCAGCCTCTACCTTGTGCTTCTGGTCCCTCCGCTGATCCCAGATCAGTTTCCGCAGGCTTGTATGTTGTGTAGCTTAGGCAAAGGCACTGCTGTGTGCAGTCCTGCCCGATAGCTTTGAGTAGACATGTCTGTGATGTCAGTTTTACTCCACACCGAGTGTGCTGTAGCCTGTGGCTGAAGGAAGCCGTCGTGATGCACGATACATTTTTTGCTTGCAGCGTTTTCTCCGATTGTGCCTCTGAGTGCTGCCTGTTTTTGTCATCCTTGACTTTCATCCATTCACCAGCCATCGCGTTATTTCTCACAGATACTTAGAATGTTGATGTGCTCAGGAGAGGATGCAGAGAGTTCTGAGATGTCCAAGGAGGACGCGCTCCTTAAGTTCTTCAAGCAAAATCCTGACCCACCTTCTGTCCCGATCGGGTGAAGTTGGATTCTTCACAAACATCTCTGCAGCGGGGTGTCCCGTAATCAGAGCATATCAGAGCAATCGGGCTGTTCTGCTGTCCCGTGGACAGATGTTCCAGTTCTTAGTTTTCTAGATACACAAGGAGTGTGTGTAAATTCAAGAAGTTACAGTTGGCGGTGAAGTGGCTGCTCTCTGGGGGGGGTTAACGTTTGTCCTTCGGGACACAGTTTGGGGCGTGGAAATGGTACACACTGTTGATGTTACTCCGTGTCATTCCACCACAAGACAAACATATTTATACAAAGGATTGGGTGTTCGTAACTGACCAGCAAATCCTAAAGGTGTCCAACACATTTCAAATACAAACAACTCTGCACAACTCGCCACTTCTGAACACATATTGCCAAGTAAGACCACAAAAAAAATATATTGGGTATCATATGTTTGCTGACATGACGGATGTCCTGTGTTGTGCTTGGGTATCGTACGTCTCCTGCGTCACTGACACGACGGATGTCCTGTGTTGTGCTT
>JABJVR010003132.1:0-16349 GCA_025773905.1 Chitala chitala | reverse complement strand
GTAACTATCCATCCATTATCTTAACTGCTTATTCCTGGTGAGGGTCACGGGGAAGGCTGGAGCCCATCCCAGGGCACGTGGGGCGCCAGCCCACCACAGGGCGCGCGCGCACACACACACACACACACACACACACACACACACACACTTTGGACAGACCTGCATGTCTTTGGACTGCGGGAGGAAGCCGGAGCACCCGGAGAAAGCCCACCAAGCACAGGGAGAACATGCAAACTCCACGCACACAGACCCAGGGCGGGAAGTGAACCCCAGGCCTGGAGGTGCGCGGCAACAGTGCTAACCACCACGCCACCGTGCCGCCCCATAAGTAACTAAATGTGCAAAATTAACTTGCAAGTTCCTGGCATGGAAATTAAAGAATAAACATGACACGGATGTTGAGAAAGGTAACTTTGGAGTACACAGATTTAAACAAATACAAGCACGACAGCATTGCGTATAATACAGTCATGGGGGTAGTTCGCTTATAATGGTTGACCGTCAGTGACGAGGTTTTAAGTGTGATGGATTAATGGTATTTTAAACATAATATCTTGTAGTGTAGGGCTACTTTTTCCAGACAAATGGTTATCTACCGACCTCGCGTGTTTATTAATATTAGTATTGTAACGCCTGGTAGAAACACGTTTATGTCTTTCTCCTTCATGTGGCGTGTTCAAACGTTCTCCGAGGCACGTTTAGTTATAAATTAATGTTTGAAAAGTTAAACTTGTGATTTATTTGTAAGAAGTCGTTTTTGACTCAGTTCTTGTTACAGGAGTTTTTACAGCCGTTAATATTTGTCCTATAAAGAGTGTGAATAACAAAACAGACTTAGAAATTAATCGGAAAGAGGATGAAAGTAGGTCGACTAGGTAATTTTACTCTTAATTAGTTACCTACATCTTGTGTAATAAAGTTAACTTTCCGACTGGACAGGTTCATATAATGATCCAAATCAGTGAATACGGTGTTTCCATCACATACAGTACATGCACAATTCAAATCTGTGAGAAAAAAAATCTTTCAAAAGCACAAACATTGGAACATTTGGACACCTTCATACTCGTGTGCACTGAAAAAAATGATTCTTCTGTTGCTGGAAAATGATGCGGTAATTAACAAAGTTTCAGAAACCAACGCACTATTAAAACACTTGTTATTAACGTAGGGTGGGCTAGCCTTGAATATAACAATCTATCCCAAAAATATAAAAATGGAATGTGTCCTAATGTCTTAATTCATTTTCAAATTGCTTGCCAATCCGTTCATTCGTTGTCCTTAATATAGAACACCACTCGTCCGCCATAATTTGAAAGACTACTTTTTTTATACGTGCTTAATAATAAACAAACTCCTCCTTCTTGACTAAGGGGGCCAGTCTGGGGGATGGGGCTCCCGGGATGAATTTTAGCCCCACTCTGGCCCTGGTACACTGCAATAGTGTTTCCTTAACATAGCTTCACAGACGACTAAAATTACTACACACAGAAATACAGGGACACGGTAGGATCGCGGTTAAATTGCTCTGTAAGATTCAGGAAAGGTGTAGCCTGCAGCGTAGAGCGCTTGTGGACTGGAATAAAATCCGTATGTGCCAATGTGACACCTTTCCAGTACGGACAATACAGTGTCTCGTGACAGTTACGCATGCATAAGGGAACAGACACAGAGTTAAGGGGTGTGGTGTCACGTGGCGGGGTTTAAATAGCCGGGGCTGGGATAGATGCACAATTAAATTCCGAGTAAAACTCGAACATCTCACATTACTGGGAGAACCTGGGAAAAAGAGTGAAAGATGGACGCTGGACTGCACAACACCTACGGAGATCATGGTGTACAGGTGACATTTAAAATATCTCAGAATTATAATGATTGGAGTATATAAAGAACAAGGTTTTATAATTAAATATTATGTCTATTAAAATGGATTATTAATAACCGAGTTGAATCCCACAAATTGATCTAACGTTTAATAGCAAAACGTACATAAATACCTTGCAAGTATTCTCGGTACAACTTACCTAATTATTAAATGATTGTAGTAGCCTATATGAGTCATTGAGTGGCACGTGATGTTTTGGGGTTAGGTGAAAAAAATACTAACAATAATGTCCTAAATAGATCTCGTTGTGATCCGCGAATAACGTTCTCCTCCGAACTGGAATATTCGAACAGTCGAACAGGGATAAAGTTCGAAAGTAAAAATCGTTTCCGATCACAGACATGCTCATCTGTCGGAGAAAAATCCACTCTAACCATTACTACCTCTCATCAGCTTCCAGAAACGTTTATCATTTGTGCACTATTTTATAAACATTTAAATTAATGCAACACGAGTTATTTTTTTATAGGATGAGTATAATTTCAAAAGTGTAATTCCAATAATTGTGTTGAGGAAATTGTACATGTTTTTATTTACAGAAGTTGTCTAATTACCTGTGCTGACTTAAGTTCTCTTTACTTTTGGTTATGTTATTCTCAGTGTAGTTACAGGCCACCGATAATGTTCTTTTCAAATATGTAATAATTCAGGTATCAGATTAACTGTAGCCATGAAACACAATGTACAGTACAGGAAAGACAAGGTAAGATGTGATTTCACTTCTGCTCCATACAACCGGAGTCAAGAACTGCCAGGTTAGATTTCTGTGTTGTCACGTTTGGACAAGTGGGCCTTGCTGCTTCGCATTTAGTAGATATTTTTTAAAGGGGCAATCGCTAATTTATACATGCACCGTGTGCCTCAAAGTTTGGGGGGAGGGGTGGGGTAAGAAGGGAACGCCCCCCCCCCACCCATTTATATAAAATACATGTCGACATGTTCCCCTGTTCCCTTGCATATAGCGTTCAGTTAAAAGGTTAACTTACTAGAACAAGTGCTTGCCTAAGACTGTTAATCATTCTGTCATGTAAACAGTACCTGGGTACCCGGACTTTGGCGACCTGGCTACTTCATATCAATGAAAAACAATTCTTTGAAGGCTATTGGTTTACTATTATGTTCTTATGTTATGATGACTTTACATTGGTTCACGTCTGTTTTTTTTTTTTTTTAAACCTTATTTGCTCTGGGGTCCCATGCACCTCCTGTCTATTTACATGTGAAGGCCTACTCTTCAACTGTGTCCCTTTAGCATGTACATAAAAGCACAAATGACTGTTAAATCAATAAAAAAAAACAAACACTTAATACAATGTAATATTATTAAGACAATGCTTATATTAACATTTACTGGGACACGGAGGAGCAAGAATAAGAGTAGTACATGTCTCAGTCTGAGGTTGAGTCTCTTCTGCTGACAGAGCTCCATGTACCTTGAGGAGAAAACCAGCAAGCCTGGAGTGGTCTCCTGCATCTTCTCCCTGAAGGAGGAGGTGGGGGCTCTGGCCAAAGCCCTCCGACTGTTTGAGGTCAGTTTTTCTCACACACACACACACACACACACACACACACACACACACAGGGAAGCACACATATGTGTACAACATATGCACAGGAATGGCACACAAACTCATGCTTAAAGACTGGCAAATGCAAGGTTTCACATGTCTGTACTCGTCTGAAAGTGGACTTGCATATTTATATACACATTTTAAAATTGTATATAAATATGTTTGGGAGTATAGAGTCACAGACACTGGAAGTGATGTTAATAAAAACAATCAGATTATATTGTCATTGTCTACACACCTGGCACAGGATTTAAACAAGCAAATTTCTATTATGAAACGTTATGCTACCCATTGAGCCACCAGGCTGCTAATGAAAATAAATGTGACAGAATTCTTTAAATGTGGAATATTTTATAGAAGGAATATGTTGCAACACTGAAAATGGTTATGAAATTTTAAAGAATGTAGAAGTAAATATCAGAAAATGCTCTTAAACCAAATATTCACACAGTGTTCGTCAAGAACGACTAGATAATGAAAATGATACAAATACTGTACAACCGGCAGCAGGAAGATCGGTATTTCAAAAACGTTGTCAAAACCATCTTCATACCATTTACCCAACATAGTGTGCTCAGCAAGAACCAATCAGCATTGAGCTGATTGTGTTCGTATAGCTGGACGTACAGTTGTCACGTACAGTTACACTAATGCAACACCTCCATGTCTTCTGTTTTACTGAACCAGCCAGGTAAGGGCGAAGATGCCTTTGACAGGTCAGAAACTAGCAGAAGCAGGCACAGGTAACCTTGGAGCCTACATAAGTCTTTAAGGAAGGTGCAGACTGAGCCCCAAATGTAAAAATCCTTTTACATGAACAGCCTACTTTTAAAACGGGTTGAGGATAATGGGAAATTTTAATGTTATAGCTGGTGTATTCCTCTGAAAGCAAGAGAGATTTTCAAAACAGCAAGCAATAAGGTGAAAGTTTTTTTTTAATAAACAGGAGACTATGCCAGAGCTGGGTTGGGGATTGTTTATGTAGAACTTACCAAACCTTCATATGAGGTACAATGCTTTGTGTGGGCAGTGGTTGAATGGTGGAGATTATGATGTCACAGTGATTGGTTGCATTCGGATCACATGGTACGGCTTTCCACAGAGGCACCTTTTTATGGGCTGAAAGGGGCCCCTGGCCACTGATACCCTATAATGCTGGAATCAGAGCTGAGTGGAGCAGTGGGTGGAGCAAATGGGGGCAGGTCCTTCGGGGGGGGGTGTTGACATAATAATGGGGAAAAAAACTCATACAGATGGGAGTTCACTGAGTGCTAACCATAAGATGCTACAAAAACATAGGGCCCCCTTGTTGTGTTTTTTGTCTGAATGCTTTCTTAGGCTCTGTGTCCTAGATAAGCTACCGAAGGCAGCTCAGAGCACACACTGCAGTGAGGGTGGGAACCGCTCTGCCTGAGCACAGCCCTGGATGTGTGAAAGAAAGGCCCCTCAGCAGCAAGATCCATGTCACTTTACAGAAATTCTTCTCACTTATTGAAACTCATTTAACCTTGAGCCTTCACTGAGCCTTCACTGAGCATTCATTGGGTCAGTGGAAGGTCTCACCTCCAGTCAGAGGCTTAGGAGGGTACTGCTGGGTAAACCTGAACTATACTGTATCACTATCAGATATGGCCCCCCTCCCTGCCTTTGTTCAAAGCTCTCATAATTTCACATCACTGGGGATGGGGCATGACTAAGACCCTTTCCCAGTCTGGTTCTCCCACTGTTCTCATGCAGGGCTTAGGGGGTATGGTGGTTCTGGACTGTTCCAGCTGCTGTTTGGGGACCAAAACTGAGATGCTTGTTTGCATCAAAGAAGGCCTCTAGCACACCATGTCAAAGTGTTTATTAAAATTCTCACTTCACACTAGACACAGGAAGTTTACAATATTACCAAGATTTTAAATTTATAAATTGCAGCCATAATAGATTATTACCTACAGTATAGCATTGCAACAGTTAAGGTATTATGTGTTAAACAGGCTTGTGTGATGGCTTTCCTGGGGGAGAAATGGGCTTGTATGACACCCTTCCCAGGGGAGGAATCAGGCACAGGATGACAGCAGTACAGGTCCTGAAGCGCAGCCATGGCAGTCCAGTGTTTTCACACCGAACCACACAATGCTCGGCCTTGGGCAAGAACATTCAACGGAGAGAAAGACGTAGAGCTTCTTACATTCTGCACAGACGCAGAGCCTGTGCTGCCTTTTGGTGTCCAACCGGAACATTCAAAGCGCTTTGAGGCATGCTGTTGTGAAAGGCGCTATATAAAAATAAATTGAATTGAACTGAACATTCTTTGGACATCACACAGCAGTGATTTCACAAAAAAAAAAAAAATGGTGCTCGGGTTTCAAAACATTGTGTGTTTGTTTGTTTGTTGTTCTCCTTTGAGAGGAGCGGGCTGTTTTGTGTGCTGCTGCAGGTTATGTTGCCGTGTGAACGCTAGCTGATTCTGTACAGCGCCACGCTGCTATCTGTTTTGCTGGGGCCGCTGCTGTTGTGGTTTACAGAGGCTGTTTATGTTTGTGCTGTTTGGGCATGTGTACATGTGCCCTTGTATGTGCCTTTATGTCTGATCTGGTCCAAAGTCCTTGACCATTGGCGCCCTATTACAGACCAAGGCAAGCTGTGCCCCCCATTGCAAACATGAAAGATCTTGCCGCACCTATGAGCTTTCTCTTCTCATCTCCACCCCCTCCAGCAGCCCATCAATGTCGCCCACACACCCCCCCCCCCCATCGCTCACGTTCAGCTCCCTCTCCAATTAAATAGCAGTGTCAAGCACACGCCTACATCTTAGAAATTGGCCGAGGGCCCCTCTTTCCCGAAAATGACAGTTAAAACTGCCTGCACCTCCAGTGGTTTTGGCTCCAGCTGGTCCAAAGTCAGAAATCCACTGCATGTGCGCTAACTGGGCTCTCATAGCCGTAAATGCAGTCATAACACAGTTTAGTTATAAGAATCCTTATGTTTTTTCTCCTTAAATGAGACAGCTTTTAATTTGCAGTGTTCCCATCATCGAACCAATGCAGGTTGCATCGCTGTCATGGTTACTGTGTTGGTATGTCGTGCATTCCTGGGCACCTGCAACAGCAAAGTCTACGCAGACATAATTTTGACGTTCTGGAGATGACACATATGAAGTTGGTATGCATGAACATGTGTCAGCAAGGGATTTCGTCAACTGCTTATGCAATACTGATGATAAATCAACACTTTTTAGAGGGGACAAATATACTATGTGTCTTTGCTGGTTATGTCAATTTACTTCCCATGTCAAGCAAGTGTGTCTGAGGATGGCTGCTTTTGCTACTGTCCGTGTATCATATCTGTAAAATGTACCAGTATTTATCAGAAAACGGAGGGCAGAGACGTGCCTGCAAGTGTTCTGTTAGTGAAACTGTCTCACTGCTGTCTATGCCCATATGGTACCAATGTTCAGAACTCATAAACTAGCCTCTTGGAGTGAGAAGATAGCTTCCATATGGACGGAAGTCACATGACCATCAAACTGCCTTCAAATTTGGGCTTTGATGTGGAGCAACAACTTTCTTATCCACATACACGGTAAAACAGCTACACAATAAGTAACCTCCCAAGTTTCTGTTGGCTTTTTGTTTCAGTGACCGCATTGCATAATTTCAGCATGTGCAAAGTGTTAAATAACCCATTTTAATTGCTTCCTGTTCCTTGTAGAACAGCAAAATGTTGCAGGATGTACATTTTGTTATGGTTAGATGTTAATCGTCCCAAATGAAGGTTTAACGTCAGGGTCAGAGATGTCTGCCGTAGGTTTTATGGTCCTGTCATCTGATGTGTGCCAGAGACACAACAGCGGTATCAGGATGGTACGTGATGGATGTGTGTTACATTGCTGTACAGGGTGCTTAGTGTGTTAACGAACTGGACAGAGCAAGGGCCTTTTACTCCCTTGTCATGTGTGAGGAGAGATGTTTGGCCCTCAAACCTTGTGAATGAGCAACAATGAGAGTCAGTTTGGTTAAAAAGGGGGGGGGGGACCATTTGGTTCATAAGGAAAGGATGAAAAAGTGCCCTCTCTTCATTGTTAATTGCAGATCTCTATTGAGGAATTTAGTAAATCCCAAAGGGGGGACTATATGGGTAATTTTACATATGTATTTAACCAGAATCAAGATGGGAATAATTGCGTGTTTACTGTGTATAGATTCATATATCTTTCAGCGTACGCCTCTGTGTAACCGTATTCAAGCTGCTTAAAAGCACAGAAGCAATGTCTGCATCATAACTAACTATTACCAAGGTTACTGTGCCAATTAATAAAGTACTATAAAATTTTTAATGAAACAAAAAATTAAAAATGCATAACTGTTACCAAGGTTACTGAGCCAGCTGCATGATAGTACACAATGTTAGCATCATTAACTATTGGGAAGGCCACCGTGCCATTCTCAGGCCTCTGTGGTAAAGTGTCACCAGTACCAAGGCCACCAAGACCACCAGGGCCAGAGACAGTTGGGGCTACGAGAAAATGTGGATGCAGATGGTCCGAGGATGCGTGAAAATGTGATTGACTGTATGTGTTTACAGCTGTATAAATGAAGGTGAAAACTTGCTGTTGATTGTGCCAAGGTTGCTCTTCAAACTAACATTGCCTTGTTGTCATCTTTTGAATAAAGCCTTGTCAATGCCAAAAGCTTTGAGGTCTTTGCCTTTATTTGGAAAACCATGAGATAATCTTTTAACTTTTTTTTAATAAACCCTTTTAAGTCCCACAATGAGGAAATTCATTCTCTGCATTTAGCCCATCCCCACACTGCTGTATGTTGTCCTACCCATTGAGCCACCAGGCCACCTAACTTGCAATAGCATAATTACCTATAACTACTGAGAAATCTCAAATATTGATAAATAATATTTTAACAACTATACTTAGCGGATTGTTTAAGCTTGAGCCTTCTCGAAAGCGACTGATCATGCCGGACTAATCACATCGGCTAGTCATATATGTGCCTTGTGCGCCCTCTCTTGACGACAAGAAGAACTGTACATAAACGCTTTCGGAACTCAGTGAGTGTCTTGCTTTCCCTGAACGTTATAATAAGGCGTAGAACTACTGTGATGACAAAGTGGTACCTTTTGCAATAAATGGCCTGTGTGTTTCCCCTGCAGGAAAAGGGCATCAACCTTACCCACATCGAATCGCGCCCATCGAGGCTGACCAAGAACGAGTTTGAGTTCTTTATAAACGTGGACGCCTCCAGCACTCAGGCCCTGGACGAGGTGATCGATGGCTTACGAATGCAGATCAGCGGCCATGTGCACGAGCTGTCGCGCAATAAGATGAAGGACACGGGTATGCCTGTGTGTGCGTGCCCACGCCTGTTTGTGCACGTTAGCTCATGAGAGCACAGTAAACCAACCTACGGTAGGGCATGTCCATCTTAATAAAGTGGATGGTCTGTTAGCCACAGTTCAGTACAAGCAAAACCTGAATTTCACTGTAACTAAAGTCAGCTTTAGTTACACCAGTTATTTAAAGGTTGAACTCTGGTGTCCTTGCTTATAAGTTGCTAATTTTTGCATGCCACTGACACATGCCCAGCTAGCTAGCTAAATACTAAATGGAGGGCAATGAACTACTGCTTAAAGCAGCTGAGATGAAACCCAATCAAAAGGCTCGTTCTCTCAAGAGGGATTGAACCCTGGGTGACACGCTAGCAGCCAGCCAATCAGATGTTTGGAGAATCTCTACCCACACAGCAAAGTAGGCAGCGGATGCCTTGGCTTATAGCGTGCTGGTTTGCAGAATATTTATTGCTTCTGTAATGACATTAGTTTTTAATGACTGGGGACAAGGGGACAAATCAGCACCGTAGAACAGAGCAGGCCAGTGTGTGACAGACTGTGAAGAGACACTGATGAGGTCACTGTCCCCCCAGAAAACAGAGCTGGGGTCTTTTTGGATCTCCCCTGTGCAAGGCAGCATGTCAGCATGTCTGCAAGCAACAGAATTAATCATTTAATGGGGATTAAAAAAAAATTTATTTGAGGATATTTATGTGCCGTGGAATGGCATTGCAGTGAAAGCTCTTTTGTCCACAGTGCCCCAGGCTGGACCACACTTGTTGAGTGTGTGTTCGAGTGTCACCGTTCGTAAATCTGTCTGCCGTTAATACGGGCCTGAAACGTGTCTGGCCTGTGCTTGTCCGCGGCGTTGTGCAAATTATATTGCATATGAACACTCTTTGTTTCCTACCCCCCCCCCCCACACACACACACAAGATAAATTTTGTCTTATTGCGTGGTGGGCTCTACAATTAGCATGTCTGCCAGAATCCGAGGTGCCTGGACTCTGTGACCCAGATATGGATGAGGACAGAGTGACTTCTCTGTCCTCATCCATATCTGGGTCACAGAGGCCAGGGACCTCGGATTTACGGTTAACGGTGAGAGAACGCTTTCTCAGCGATGTCATGTCACACTGTCCACCGTGGGGGTGCACCTGCATGCACATCATTCATTCTCAAGTGGGGAGGATGGTGACTGCAACAGCGCTTTTGCTGTCACTCATAAATTTATTCATTAAAAATAAAAAAATGACATACATTTTCATTCTAAGCAACTGACGATATTTTAATTTGTACCCTTCCAACATCTTAAGAACTGGTACATATTTATTTGAATTAGTACATATTTATTGCCTGTTCATTGCTGAAATGAATGGAGACTTTTAACTGAAATTTGTATTGAAACAAATTAACTACTATGCAGTGCCTATATTTAATTTAATGTTCATGCAGAGCTTTACAGAATGCAAGCACAGATGTCATGTCACTTTAGTGTAAGAGTTTCTTTAATGTCTGAATTTAGTCACAGCAATTAGGCAATGAGACTGTAGTAGTTTTAAAATTAATCGTAAAGAGAACGAGTCATTTAAAGACTTTATCATGGGGTTTGGAAAATCAATGCTTGTGCATATCTGCCCTCTAGTGGATGATAATGGCTATTGCCTTTGTCTTCACAGTCCCCTGGTTCCCAAGCAGCATGCAGGACTTGGACCGCTTCGCCAACCAGATCCTGAGCTACGGTTCAGAGCTTGATGCTGATCACCCAGTAAGGGACAGGAGCTCTTTTAGAACGCCTTTTCTCCCCCTGCCCCTGTTTTGCCCAGTTGAGATGAAGACCGTCTCGTTGGTGCTAACACAACCAGTTGGCTCTTGGTTGTCTCAGTTTGAAGTAGCGTGTGTGCGGCACATGTGAAACTGCCTTTCCGTCCTACATGACACTGTGCTCTTAGACGGGCTCAAGATGAGAGCCACTTCCTGCCAGGTCATTATTGCTGTCACCTTTGCCCACCTCTGCGCCCACCTCTTGCCCACATCCCCTGGCACAGGGGTGTTGTGTTGCATGTGGGTGACTCATGCTGTGATCATACTCCTTCTCCTGTTCTCTATTCTTATGCTAACAAGCCAGCAAATTGATGCCATTACTTTAACCGTGGCCCTATAATTAAAGATAATTGCTCCTGTGGCCGCCGCTGTACACCAGAAAAGGTATTCAAGCGTGGGCAGAAGAAGCTCCACAAAGGCTCCCTTTGAACACATTTCATCTTCGTCATGGCTGCAACCATACTGGGCAAAACACGACGGTGCCTGTCTGACGGATATGTGCAGGCATTGATTGCTTTTGTCTGATGTCTTTCTAATTTCAGGGATTCACGGACCCTGTGTACAGAGCCAGGCGGAAAGAGTTTGCAGACATTGCCTACAATTACAGACAGTAACTATCAAACAGGAGCTGGGTTGAAAGATTTGCAACTCTGTCTGTCTGTTGCTCTCTCTCTCTCTCTCCCTGTTCCGCATGGGATTGTAGAACAGAACCCTGCTGTTTGATCTTTCATCTCTCAGTCCTCTGCACCTCCCTCCAAAGCTCCCTCTCGCCCCCCCCCCAACCCCAGTTCATTTTCACGCTCGCCTGAGCTTGCTTATTGAAAATTACACACCAAACAAAGAGAGAACAAATTGAAGGGGGACGGGGGGGGGGTTTCAATCTGCATGCTTTGTTATCATAATGGAGGTGTATTATTCCTTGTCGGTACAAAGCAGACACTAAAGAGGCACACATTTGCATAGCAGCGGGCCCCACCACATACTAATAGAATAATGAAGTGTTTCCTGCCCACTCCTCCCTCGCTGCAAAAGTGTTTGCATGTGCGTGTACTACTGTGTGCATAAATGCTCATTTGGCAGTCTGCACGTGTGTACATGTTCTTCGGATATACCTGTGAATGTCACTGTGGCGGTTATTTATTTATTCATTTGTATTAGTTTTAGTCCCAGCAAGCACAAAACGTTCAAATAACGTTAGCTAAACGTTTAGGGAACGTTAGCAACGTTTAACTAACGTTCTTGTAACGTTTTTTTTTTTTTTTTTTTTTTTGCGTTTTCTGGGAATAATCCCCTAGGGAAATTACTTCTCTGTATTTAACCAATCCTCTAGGGGGAGCAGTGGGCAGCCATTAGTTGGCACCCAGGGAGCTGGCACTGTCTTGCTTGGGGACACACCTGGTAACTAGGGTGGAATTCAAACCACAGCCCAGCCTAATGTTGTCCCCATTGAGCCACCTGACTGCTTAATCATATGTGCATTAGTGCATGCTTTCCTCTGTGAGTTTCTTGTGTGTTCTTTGTGTGTTTGTGCTTTACTCGTGTCCGTTCACAGTCCGCATGCCTGTGCTGGTACACTTGGCCCTATTGGACGTCCATTTCCTGAGGTCCGTGTGTGTTTGTGCCCAGCGGCCAGCCCATCCCCCATGTTGAGTACACGGAGGAAGAGAAGGCCACATGGGGGACAGTGTTCAAGGAGCTGAAGACGCTGTACCCGACGCACGCCTGCCGTGAGCACAACCGTGTGTTCCCGCTGCTGGAGCGGTACTGCGGCTACCGCCAGGATAACATCCCGCAGCTTGAGGACATTTCGCAGTTCCTGCAGTGTGAGTGCACCGCCGACCTCATTGCCGCTGCGCATCCTGCTGCTCGTGGCTCGATCGCTTGGCCGTGCAGCTGCTCCACGCTGTCGCAGTAATCCATGCGATGTCTGTAAAGATACGCACAGAGCTCACCTTTGGTAGTGAGACACATGCGCGCTCTTACACAGATGGTACGGTGACTGCACAGACGTGCACACAGACACACATCGACGCACACACAGGCACGCATGCAGACAGACACACACACACACACACACACACAAAGATGCACGCTGAAGCTCCCCCTCTCCCCACTTCCCCTTTGTTAGCATGTACAGGATTTCGGCTGCGCCCTGTGGCTGGACTTCTCTCCTCTCGCGACTTCCTGGCTGGGCTGGCATTTCGGGTCTTCCATTCCACACAGTACATCCGGCACGGATCCAAGCCCATGTACACACCAGAGCCGTGAGTACCAGTACCCTCCTTGTGTCAGGTCATATTACACATGAACTCCATAGAACATTACACCCACCCACATGGGCACCGTTCAAAGTGGAGAGGAGGGGTTTGGAAAGGCAACCGTGCTGTAATACAGGAGGCCCATTTCCATGTCACATACTGGGTCTGACTACAAAACCCAGGCTTCCCAAATTGTAAAGAACTGACTGTGGAACAAATAGAAACATCTAATGTCTAACATGTAAGATTAAGGTACTCGCTCCTCCGGTAAGAATCGATCAAAGTAACTGACCCAAAAGTGCATCTCTCCCCAAAGAGACATCTGTCATGAGGTCCTGGGACACGTGCCTCTGTTTGCTGATCCCAGCTTTGCACAGTTCTCACAGGTATGGTTATTCTACGCTCTCTTACCATATACACGATTGGGCAAATGTGTAAGTTTCACCAGACTTCACTTGGCCATGGAGCCAGTTTATTATGCAGCTCTGTTTTAGGTACTCAAAGGCGCTGTACAGTTCGGCGTACATGTACACTCGGAGAGCTTCGCTGGAAAGTAAAGCTGAAACATATATAAACCCTAATAACACCAGCAAGGGAAGCAAAGCAGCAAGTAGCTGAGGAATAATGTTTTAGCTTCATAATATAAAAGACATTGAATTATAAAGAAAACCCATTTTACTGAAGTACAGTTTCCAAAATGGAAAGACGACACACAAATTAAATCTGAACCCCAGGTTAATAACCACTGCTGTAGAACATAACAATAAACATAAAATAACTTATTTAACGACCCCGTCACCATGGAAAACAGTACAGTTTACTAATACTGTGGACGTCGTTAGTGTGTAATAATACTGATACGGAATGCCATGGGACACCATTACTTAGAATGGTCAGTGGGTGACAGAACAGCTGTTTTAAATGGCGTTTACCTCTGCAGGAGATTGGCCTGGCCTCTCTGGGAGCTCCTGATGACTATATTGAAAAGCTGGCGACTGTGAGTTTGGGGGAACCTCATCTCAGCTTTCTCCTCCTCCTCCTCCTCCTGCCTCCTGTCCTTTCTCCCTGCTTTAGCTCCCACTCATGCCGTGCCTGTGGTGGTCTTGTCTGATAGGTGTACTGGTTCACCGTGGAGTTTGGTCTGTGCAAGCAAGGATCTGAGATCAAGGCGTACGGGGCAGGGCTGCTGTCGTCCTTCGGTGAGCTGCAGGTGAGGTCACGGTCATCATGGGAAACATGGCAAGGTCACGTGAACATGTCCTCTAGCAGTGCGGGTCAGGTGTAAAGGATATCAATGAATGGGGCCAGTGGGGAGTGTGTGTGTGTGTGTGTGTGTATATGTCTGTGTGTGTGTGTGTCTGTGTGTGTGATTTGATGTTTAGGCAATTCGTGAGGTGTACAGGTGAGGGATGTAGAGTGAGAGATGGACAGTGATGGTCATTTCAGTCATTCAAATGTGAAGTTAGATGTTCCACTTCAGAGATGTGTGACACAGAGGGTGTCATGACAGTAAAGCAATAAACCGGCAAAATGTAGTTAAAAAAAAAAAAAAACAAACTATGCAAATTTACTTTCTGTTTAACTGGTTGCTGAGATATAATGATACTATGTGTATGCCTGGTTTTGTGATTTAGTATTGCCTAACTGACAAGCCAAAGGTGTGCCCCTTTGACCCTGAGAAGACCAGCGCACAGAAATACCCCATCACAGAGTTCCAGCCAGTGTACTTTGTTGCCGAAAGCTTTGAGGATGCCAAAGAGAAAGTCAGGTGTGAACAAAAATCCTCACTCCCAGAACGGCACAGCTGTCATCAAACCATCAACCTAAACCGCTAAAATTACAAATACCAGACGTTAGCATCATTCCGTTATGCATAGTTTAAAATTGCTGAACTGTTAGTCGCTGTTTGTGAATGATCGTCTCTTGCTGTCTCGTCCGCCTTGCAGGAAGTTTGCCGCTACCATACCCAAGCCGTTCTCCTTGCGCTATAATCCCTACACTCAGAGCATTGAGGTTCTGGACAGCACGCAGCAACTTCGCAATCTGGCCAGCACCATCAGCAGTACGTGGTGTTACACTAATACACTCTTCTCCAGTAACTTTTTAGAAGCTGTTACCTTCAAACAACAACAACAACAATAATAATAATAATAGCATCGTGTAAGAGGGGAAATAATTACATGTTCCATAAAACTGTTCTGTTTGTTTTAGGTGAGATCGACATCTTGTGCAGCGCCCTGCGCAAAATGAAATGAAGAAAAACGACAACGATGGATGGATTTGTTACACCTGCCTGTCACCCTCTGCAAAACTGGGCGCGGTGGACACGCGGACGATATTTTTATTAGCTGGCTTGGTAGTGAACTGTTCGTCACATAAAATGTAATTCATTATTATTTGTCTTCTAAAAATCTGAAGATACAGACTAAAGCACAGTCAACTGACTGCATGTTTAACATTGTGCAATAAAATGTTTTGTTCCTTTTAATATTAGTTATTATTGGGAAAATAATAATTGAAAAAATATTAATGAAAAAGACGGATAATTAAAAGAACAATCAGGCAATCACTAGTTCAAAAACATGTTTTTAATTGGCGGTAGTTCTTTACAACGTGGTTGTGTTTTTGCTCGCGACGTGTCCATTAATTCAACCGCGAGCGCATCTCTTCTGAAACATAATTACTGTCATCCAGCCGAGAGCCCAATTAACTCAGAAGAGAGCTACACGTATATATCACAATATTGTTTCAGCCTGATACGTACTCACTGACTTGCCTATAGTTGCCAGTATTTTTGGACAGCAGTCGAGTGTTCACAAACACTTCCGGACATGAAAAGTGCATCCAAAGCTTTGAACATTCTGACGTCACCAAAGGATTTTGGAAGAAATCACTTAATTAATGTGGTTCCAAACGTACAGCTGGACGAAGTACACATTATTTAGGGAAAACATTATAACAGGAGTATATGTTTTAAGTACACTAAAAACAAATATTAATACCATAATTGGCGAGAAATTTTTAAAGCATATATTCCAGTTAAAATAAGCCAAATGTAGATTTGTAGTTTTAAGTTACTTAAAAAATCTCTATGCTTTCTGTAACACCTGCATGAATTGTACGATCAGAGCTATTAAAATTTGAAATACTGTACTATGTTATTCTTCGTGTTTTATCGTTGTATTCGTTTTTTTTTTTTAGATTTTTCTTTTTCTTTTTTTTTTTGATGCGGATTTGGATTTGTATTTTCGATCGACAAATTGCTAATATTAAAACACAAACTCACCTCCTCGAGTTTATGTGATTTATTTCAAATGTAATTATGACATTTCTTACATTTTAAATTATACAAACATTGAGACGGTTGCATCGGGGAAAATGAACAAAATATTTCATAAATATAATGCTTGTGATTCCGTGTCTTTGACAAATAATTTTGTCCCATTGTTATGAATCTAATTATTCCTTACTCAAGATATAT
>JABJVR010003130.1:0-16360 GCA_025773905.1 Chitala chitala | reverse complement strand
GTACTCATAAAGGGATGGACATGGTCAGCAACAATACTCAGGTAGGCTGTGGCGTTTAAACGATGCTCAATTGGTACCAAATTAATTAAGTTTGCGTTTGTCTGTAAAATTGGAAAGCTTTAAGATTGTAGTTTTAGATTTGACTGGTCAGAATGAGGATATTAGTTTATTATATATACCTGTTTTATTTATTTGAAATACAATTGTATAATGTTATACTGTACATTTATCATGTTCAATTTGTGACAAACTAAATATCTAAACTAAAATTAACTGAAAGCATATTTTCTCCTTTGAGAAATCAGATTACTTTGGTAACTTTCTTGAACTTTCTTTTCTTGCACTTTCTTGAAAACCCATGAGGTCTGTGCTGGTTTCTGTAGTTTGTGTTTTTCTGCTCTTCCCTGACACAATGTGTGTGACATTATCCGGCACACACACTCTCTGCTTTACTGTCTTGGCACTTTTGTCTAAATATTTTTATGAAACAATACAGTTCTTTTGTTCTGGAGGTGTTTCTCGTATTTTTGGACAGCAGTTGTTTTATTTTTCAGCAAAATTAGTAATTTTTTAATTTATCTGTATAATCTGGAGTTCTCTTTTATTCTTCTTCAGCCTGAACTCCTTTGTTTAATCCAATTTGAAATTGCTTGTTTCAGTGTAAATATTTTCATCTTTTCTAGAACATGAGCAAGGAAGCTATCGGCACAATCCCTAATCCTTAACGATGAAATATATTTTTTGATTTGTATTTGGGAATAGTATCTTGCAAGAGTTAACATGTGTTTTAGATATATTTTAAAGCCATATGTTTACATTTGTGTTTCATTCAAGCAAGACCAGCATATTTTTAGGTGACAAAGAGAAAAAAGAGCATGTTACCCATCTAAAAGTCCTACAGTTCAAGAAAATGGGGCAATACATACAAATCTGTTACATAGTGCAGAAAAGTTATGTAGCAAATGTTTAAAGGTGTGAACCTTGTGTCTACCTTTAAGACACAACACCTTGGAAGAAACAGTTCAGTTACGTATTATCATGATGACACTCCTATCAAAGAATAACCACTTTTCTTAACCTGCCTACAACTTTATTTATTTATTTTCGAAAAAGGTTTTGATTTCGATTTACTCTATATAAAATAATTATGGACCCATGCACCCATCTAACCGTATACTAGTCTAATGTGGATATCCATGGCTCAGGATTTAGGTCAGGACTTTGTGGTGGTGTCATCTTTACAAGTTGCTGCCTTCTTGCTCTGCACCTCTCTCCAACACCTCTGCTTATACCTTTGCTTCCTTTTCACACACATCAGCCACTCTGCTTGTCTGCCTTGCATGTCTCCTTTTGTTCACCCATTTCTGTCTTTCAGGGTTTGCATCTCTCCTTTCCTTGTATTGCTGTCGTCTTTCTGCTGCTGACAGCTTTATATGCATAGAACATCCATCCATCCATTCATCCATTCACTTTACTGCTTTATCCAATTCACGGTCACGGGTCTGCATAGAAGAGTAATTATTTAACTTCCTTAATCTGGAATGGTATACCACAAATGTACATTTTACATTAAAGAACTCTAGTATCCATAATAAATATGAAACTTAATTAGGAACATTATGCTCTGTTACTAATCGTCAAGTCTATTATCGTCAAACTGTTTAATTCATTAACATAGTGGACGGTAACAGAGTTGACATTTTCCACCATGTTGTTCTTTAACTCGCGCTTTAAGCGCTTTGAGGCACGCTGTTGCGAAAGGCGCTATATAAAAATAAATTGAATTTAATTAAATTGAACTCAATCTGCTAACCTCAATTAGGTACCAAATGGCATTTATAACAACAAAGTTTCATGGATTTTCATCATATTATTTATTTATTTAATTTTATTTTTACATTGAATGAGAGATTCACTTCAATATCACAATAACAGATTTGACATATAATGTACTGCTCGTGTGTTCTCAACATTTCCTACAAACTAATGAGAGAAAAAGCACGTATATAGAGAACAAAGTTCACAAGGTGGTTAAATGAGCGGAATCAAAACTGCGAGTCCCTGTGAATTTTAAAAATATTAACTAAACAGAACTTAAATGCACTTGGTTTTTTTTTTTTTTTTGCTTTATTTTAAGAAATTTCTCCGAGCATTAAGTTACTTTAGCTGATGTTAAATTCCTACATCTGCGGCAGAGCATCTAAGATCATTGTTAAGCGGTCTGCGCTAAACTCTTACAATCGTCCATGTTCACTGGCGAAGTTCACTCCACATTACACATGAACAGCATCGTAATGGACCGGCTTATTTCACATCTATTTCACATCACATTTACTCATCCTCGTATAGCACGCTACGTGTACCTTACTTCATATGTCATTTTCTATACCAATAAAAATGAAAAATAACTAAAATAACAAATATTAGCTATAATTTTGCTGTCGTCATCGAGTTTCGAAATCAGATGGCATGTCACGTGAAAAAAGTTGTCATATGACATTTAATGAACATGTCTAAAAATGGGAAATCGAAACCTTTTTCGAAAATAGGCAACAAGTGATCGAAAAGGACGTATTGGTGTAATATATCACAAACTGAAACGATACAGGTATTTACGGATTATTTTATTACATAGTAGTAAATGACGTGCCTTGCCGACCGGGCCAAATCATTAACCATGAGAAGTTAGTATAGACATGCCGCACATAGTGAATATTTACCGGTAGTCTGTCTTTCTGTCTGTGTTATAGCCTAGATGTTCAGACAACAAAAGCCAGTTGCTTGGAGTAATATTCACTGAAGAAATCAAAACCGTTCTTGGTTGTGTTTCATAACGTTTAATGTATATTTGTGTTGTTTGAATCAATTTCTGTATATTAAATGATGGTTGTACATCGAACATAATAAAGTTAATGATACGCATGGTCGATTTTAGCAATACAGTCTGATATTGATACATTGTTTCAACATTTTTTCTTTTGATTTGATTGATTGTCACGATTAACAGTTTTACACTTTGAAGAGGTGAAAGGGGGTGTTTTGACTGATACATTTTTCGACGTGTTTAGTGATGGGGATCGCGTCCCTAATTTTAGCTTCATGCTACAAAAAGCAAATTTTTTCAGTAGTGTTAATAGAAGAATAATGATTTCTTATGTGTGTGTGTGTGTTTGTGTTAACACATATTTTAGAAGTGCATGGCCACTTGAAATAATTACACAAGTGATTCGTTTTCTGGTTTAAATACGAACATGCACTTGGAAAAAGTATTAAGTATTGCATTTGGACATTGCAAAAAGAAAACTGAAGCGAAACTAAGTAACACCGAACTTCCTTTTTTATCTTTTTGAGAGTAAAAGTACTGCAGCTGTTGCCTTGTAGTCTAGTGTGACGCTTAAGTTTACCTATGAACTCATCTTTACAGCCCATCTCAGCTAAACTTCAACAGCATGTGTCTTGTCAGTTCATGAAAAGAATTTTGATATTTCTGATCTCATTAAAGTAACTTTTTGAAAAGTACAGTCTGTTTAATTTTGCAGTATGACTGCGATATATTGAGTTTTATGTTTGTAACCTTATGGTCTGATAAACTACCCTGCATTTCTAAGTAGCCCATATTACATTGTAGCGACCGCCGCAGGTGGCGGCGGGTCGGCTGCAGTGACGGTGACGTCACCCCCAGGGGGTGGAGACAAGAGGCCGATTAGCTCCCAGAGCCGAAGACGTGATTCTTAGGCTCTGCGGGTTTATCATCTCAACATTTCATTATCGTTTATCATTTCATTACTGATAAATTGTTGTTAGTAGTGCTGCACTTGGACTGCACCGGGAAGTCCCAGAGACTTTCTCGCTGAATCATGGTGGTAACACACTCAATACAGTCACGTGATGAATTCTCAATGTGGAAAATATCACCCGTCACAGTCCTTTCCACTTGTATTTTTTCTATGTTCGCATAATAAATGTCACATGACTGCATATTACAGTATACGGAATGAATTGTTAGAATTTTCATACTCACTACATTGTAGAAATAATTATTTTTTTAAATTGCATATATTTAAACCATTACTTCACTCTAATTCCTTTAGATCTGCCCAGCTTGCCTCTGCTGTAGAATGTAAATAATTAGGATACATTTACTTGTTGCTGCTGAGGGTTGCCATGTACTTAGAGATGTGTCTGCTGAGGGTTGCCATGTACTTAGAGATGTGTCTGCTGAGGGTTGCCATGCACTTAGAGATGTGTCTGCTGAGGGTTGCCATGTAGTTAGAGATGTGTCTGCTGAGGGTTGCCATGTACTTAGAGATGTGTCTGCTGAGGGTTGCCATGTACTTAGAGATGTATTCCTGACACAAAATCCTGATACTTTGTCATTTATTTTTTTGTGCAGTTACTGAGATGTTTTTGACCTTATGTGACCTTTACAGACAGAGATTAGTGTTGGTGTCGGTGCCCTAACCTATCCTGTCCTATTCAGAATGCGCAGCTTCATCTCCTTCTTCACATTCGTCCTCACCGTCGGTTCGGTCGCATCTCAGCTGCCCCCGCTCTCGCATGAGATGGTCAACTACATCAACAAGGCCAACAGCACGTGGAAGGTGAGATCTGACAGACTGAGGAACCCTGTATTGCTGTTGTCAATGCTTTACTTGTATCAGGAAGATCTCAATGTATGTGAAATTGGCCTTATTCATTTACAATTTCTGGAGTTCCTCTAGACAAAACTTCACCCCAGCCTTCGAATGGTTCCATCTTCATGTGACCTCCTCTCAGTGTCATATAAAGTTCCTTAAAGTCAAAATTAAGTATATTTTCAGTTCAGATATTTTACTATAAATTGCTTAAGAAAAAGTCGCTCATTGTAAAATATTCTTAAGTAATAAAATTATTAATAAATAATTAATAAAAAAGTAATAAAAAATAAAATTATCTTGTATTAACTGTTTTTATACTGTATATCAGAAGTAGTTTCTAAATAAATGTACTCATTAAAAAAGCATTCAGAATTTGAAGAATTCCACATTTTTATTTTGTAGTGCCTTCTTTTCTAAATCATTAACCACCGCACCACCTAAAACTCAAACAAAACATATATGTGTTTCTTGAGGTTCAATGGGGAGTTTTTTTTTTATACAACTCACAGACTGAAATCGGAAAATTTGGGAGCATGTGCCAAGTGGAAATTGTATTGGAGTAACAGTATGTATTGCATTTAAGAAAAGTAGTGGAATAAAAGTAAAAGAAATTGAAAAACTCAAGTACAGTACATATAGTCCCCAAAAATACTTAAGTACTGTAGTGAAGTACTATAACTCTTACATTACTCCACTGCCTCCTGTGTTGTGACTGATTTGTGCATTTGCATCAAAATACCAACAGACACGTAACATGCAGCTTTATTTCTGTGCATCTGAATTTCACCCTCAGACAAAACGTGTGGAATTTTAATGAGCTTCAGTGGCATGTTCATGTGTGCCTCATTAAATAAGAGGGACCTGCACCATCAGGGGGGTAAAGCTGTTGGTGGATATTTGCCCTGACCATATAATAAGAGGAGGTCGCAGATACTGCCTTATTGAAGAACACACCATTTCCTCTGCTTCTGTCTCTCAAGGCTGGTCACAACTTTCACAACGTGGACTACAGCTACGTGAAGAAGCTTTGTGGGGCTCGCGTGGGGGGGCCCAAGCTGCCCGTTCTGTGAGTCCTTCCTGCTGTGGTGGAGGAGCACACCTGAGCTCTACTTCAAATCCTAATTTGTACAAGAACAGCAAAGTTCTCTTTTTTCATAGTGAATCTTATACATTACTGCTCAGCAAAATACATTGTATAAATGCCAATACAGGCTTGGTAATACTCAAGTCAAAACACTGAACTCGCTGGTCTCTTTTTAACCTGGGCTTTCTGAAGTTCCTCTGGCTAGAGGACACGAAGTTAAGTGTCGGAGTTGGACACTGTGTCTCTGCAGGGAACAGTATACTGCGAGGATCAAGCTTCCTGAGAGCTTTGACCCACGGGAGCAGTGGCCAAACTGCCCCACCCTGAAGGAGATCCGAGACCAGGGCTCCTGCGGCTCCTGCTGGGTACAGTCCCGATTCACGCTCTCCCTCCCGCATCTTTGAGTCTGATCAGTTTCAATGGCATGGCACGCCAGGGAAAATGTCCCACTAGGGAAGTTTACTGTGATTAGTAGTGTAACTGTGTGTACACATTCATTTGAACTTGGATATACCCAGCTGGTTTAACTCTGTGAATCCAAATACTGTGTAAAACGCAGAAAGGCACCCATTAGGATGATAAAGCCATGCAGATGTGAGTGGAATGTTCACTTAGTGAAACAACGTTGGAAATATTATTTAAGATATCCTCCACTGGTGGGAAAGAGTTTTGATCGATGTAAGAGGTGTTTCATGTCATGTGACTCTGAGCCTGTCGGTTCACTACACCTTAAGGCCTTTGGGGCGGTTGAGGCCATCTCCGACCGCTTGTGCATCAAGACCAATGGGAAGGTGAGCATGGAGATCTCGGCCCAGGACCTACTGACCTGTTGCTCCACCTGTGGATATGGGTGAGTGTGTGTGTGTGTGCGTGTGTGTGCGTGTGTGCGCGTGTGTGTGTGCTTGTAGGACTTTTCTGTACAGAGAACGGTCTTGTGGGCTGCAGTTTATGTGTACAAAGGACTAACTGCAAGGGGCTTGTCAGTGGAAGCCAAAGAGGCTTTTTTAGGCTTTCTTTTGCAAGTCATTTAAGAGTAGATTGTGAGTGCCATTATAGGGGAGTGTCCATGTGTGTTTGTGCGTGCGTGTGTGTGCGATTGAGATCAGGTGCATGTCCAGACCTGCCTGAGTCAGCGCTTTGTTTTTCTGCACAGGTGCAATGGAGGATATCCGAGCGCTGCCTGGAACTACTGGTCCCAGAGCGGGCTGGTGTCGGGTGGACTGTACGACTCTCATGTGGGCGAGTGTCCATGGAGACCTGTAGAAGAAAATTTGCACAATTGAAATGTTTTAATAGTAAAAGCAATTAATTAATTAAAGTTAAACCCTTGTTAAACTGGGCTACATTTATCTCTTTAATGATTTGGGTGCAGGTTGCAGACCCTACACCATTCCGCCATGTGAGCACCACGTAAATGGCTCTCGGCCATCCTGTACAGGAGAGGGTGGTGACACGCCCGAGTGCATTAACCAGTGTGAGGCTGGATACAGTCTGTCCTACCCAGAGGACAAACACTATGGTAATGCACCAAACGTTTGGTGTTCAGTTTATCGACATGGCAGTTTTGAGTTTGAAAAACTGATCTTAATTATTAATTATTAATGAATATAAATACTTTGGATTGGTCAAATCTCTATGAAATTTAGATAGCTTTTCTAGCTAAATTAATAAAAAAAAACAACATGCAGTATGATTTGGTTGTATAGCCAACATCATAGTGCATTTTTAAGAAAACGTATTGTTAGAAATTATAGAGATTTTTGTTCTTGTATTGTACTGTATTTTATTGTGACTTAATTGAAATCCACTGGTTTCATCTACCAGCATTTATATCGAGTTTTTCAACCTGCGTAATGTATGACTTGAATTAGTTACTGTTTGTCATAACCATCCCAGAGCTGCATTCCACCACTGCTTAAACTACCGTATGTGTTGCAGGAATATCAGCCTATCATGTCCCTCAAGTGGAAGAACAGATCATGACCGAGCTGTACAAGTATGGCCCTGTAGAGGGCGCTTTTACTGTCTACGATGACTTCCTTCTATATAAGAGCGGTGAGGATGTGTTTGGCTTTAGTCATGTGAGGGATAAAACATTGTCATTGCAAGGTTGAGACATGACATTACTTACTCCCCTCCCTGCCAGGCGTGTACCAGCATGTAGGTGGGTCGGCAGTTGGGGGCCATGCCATCAAGATCTTGGGCTGGGGCACAGAGAACGGCACCCCCTACTGGCTGGCGGCCAACTCCTGGAACACTGACTGGGGTGACAACGGTAAGAGGAGGTCACGGGCAATGCATTCGTCTGCACAATATTAGCGTGACGTCTTGACTTCTTCATGTCTTCTATCAAAAGTACGACAGTAAGTCTTCTGCTGTGTTTGCAGGCTTCTTCAAAATCTTGCGAGGACAGAACCACTGTGGGATCGAGTCCATGGTTGTTGCTGGAATTCCCAAAATTTAGAGGCAAATTCAATATCTGCAGTTTTACACATTTCTGTGATTACCTTAAAGGAACAATGGTTCACTGCAGGTTGGCCGTGCACTTTCTAACACGAATGCTTCTGCTGTTTCCTGAACGCTTGATGATCGGTCTCACAGGTTGATGTTGGTGATTGTATCACATTATTGTAAGTGTGTAAGACAGTGTTGCCTTTTTCTGTTATGAATTACAATTGCGATACTTTTAAAATAAATGAGTACATGTCTCACTGTGAATTTTGCTAATATGATGCTTTAAAACTTTTTTTTAAAGGTATGTTAAATGAAAAGCAATACTGAAGTGGTGATTCAGCACCATCAGTGATTTGTTTAAAATCACATTAAAGAAATATTACCTGCAGAATTGTGTTGCATGAGACTTCAGCATTATTGAACTACTATATGTGATTAACATACAGCACAGTGCTGTATACACTGCAGTAATAATCTGTACAGGGGATCGGGCATCGTTTGTTTGGAGTACCTGAAACTACAACTGATCAACAGATCTGTTCAAAACATGTACGCTGTGATAGTGAAGGTCATGGGATGTAATCAGAAACAGCTTTACAACTGAAGACAAAGAAAGTTATAATTTTAAACAGAAATTTATATATTCTCATACAAATTCCACAAAATGTCATGTAATTATGTTCAAACCCAGTGGTTTAGTTACTATGAAACAGCAATTCCTGTACATCATCATCATTTTACAGTCCATATGTTGCACAGTATAACCCACGTTTTCTTTGTTTCTGGGGTTATATCCTGTAATTCTACATTCTGCACAAGTTATATTGGGTACAGACAGCAATATACAATATAGTGCCAACAACATTGTTCTTTTATTACTTTTTGTAGGGTGCAAAAGTCAGTGTTCAAATTCACACTATTTTGATAAAACATTTTAAGCGACTTGGAAATGCAGCATTGCCAAAACCCAGTAATGGGAAAAAAAGATTCAGTGATTTTGAAACAATATAAAACAGGTTTATAATTAGTTTTAATGCTTTGGCTGATAATACATTGCTTCAAGTATACAAAACAGAAATAAATATGATGAATGAGTTATTCACTGCGCAACATTCATTGTTTGCATTGGTAAAATATGAGAAATGTCTTGACGGAGATACTTTTTCCTCTTTTACAGTTTAGTTTTTCAGAACCTACTTTCTGCAAATATCAACAGCAGAACAAAAAAGAGTATTTACAGTCATAAACACTATTTACAACTATAAATACCAGAAAATAAATTAAGTTGAAATTATTTCTGAATGTCTATAACATAATGCCAATCTGAGCTGTGGTAAGCAGCCATCTCCTGACTCAGTGAATTTGTACTTGTATGCACAGACGCCGCTCATGTTTAACCTGGATTCTGTGCACTTCCTCAAAGCTGAACAAGCTGCATGCAGATTGCGTTTCTGTTTCAAACCTTATGTGTCGCAAGACCTGCTCTTCAATATATGTTACGTAACAGTGCCATCAAACTATTAAATTGCAACTGTGTGTTATTTTATCTTGCAGCACTGTGTGTAGGGTGGTGCGAGGGCTGCTGTCCTGGTATAATCATGCACCTCCCACAGGCCCTGATCTCAGACCCTTCCCAAGCATAATGACACAGTCCTATCAGCATGGTAGTTAACTTATTGGCTCACCTTTTGTTAAACTATTAATACAAAGATGAAGGTGAGCAAGGCAATAACAGAGAACACTCTACTTTCTAAAGGCCCAACAAGGTTTATTTCGCTAAGAAAATTGCACTTTTAATCTGTAAATTTAAAAATATATGTTCCTGGGCATTCTTTCATCTTAGAAAAACCTGCTGTGGTCAGAGAATGAGCCGTGACCTTTTGTCTTGCTGAAAAGTTCTAGTCACTGTTATAAAGGGGGAGCAGGATACAAAAGTGGTTTAAGGGAATGTATTTATAATACAACTGCTCCAAACTCCATGAGTAAAGCAACTGAAAGCAAACAGCTATATAAGTAAAAAGTAATAAGTAAAAAGTAAAACTATCAATGATAGATTTTCCTTAAAGAAATGACTGAAAAATGCCAGTGGTGGACACAGGGAGAGTGCTTTGCCACCAGTGCCAGTGTGGACCTGAGAGCTGAATTCCTATATCCACATTCCTTAAGGCTGTTTCCTGTGTTGTTTAGCAGAGTGTTAGTTGTGTCACAGCCAAATTCCCAGGTATGCACTTATATCTCAGGCTGTCCTTGATGCACTGCAATGTGCTGTTGCCGTTTGTCCTCTGTGTCCTCAGCATGCACTTTCTGATCTTCCTCCATGCCAGGAACATGCAGTTTCTGTTCCCCTTCTGTGTCCTGAGCATGTACTTCCTGTTCACCTTCCATGTCCTGAGCATGCATTTCCTGTTTGCCATCTGTGTTCTGAGCATGCAGTTCTTGTGCTTCCCTCCCCTGCCATGCTGCATCTAGATCATGCTGCATCTCTTTCTGCTCGTCTATATTCAGCCTCACTTCCTGCTCTCCATGGAGCTCCTCATGCTGCAGCTCCTGCCTTCCTGGTTGCAGCTCCTGCACTTGGTCCTGCTGGTTTCCATCTTGCAGCTGCTCTTGCAGCTGCTGCTCAATCTCCGGGGCTCCCTTCACCTGCTGCTCAGAGATGTGGTTCTGGCTTGGGTCTGCAGATGCACTGTGGGAAATGGAGTCCTTCTTATCTGGGGGTACCTGCTGCTGATCATTTCTTGGTCTAGTGGGCGGGGACAAAAGCTCAGATGGGTCCAGCATCCCATCCTGATTGAGATCTCGAGTCTGCAGAATAACATCCACCATGGAAACCACCTGGGCCAAATCAAAGTGAAGGCACATATTCAGTATTTACAAAACTACACACATATTATGTCCAGTACGTAACAAGAACCCATAATCATTTCTAATAATTTCCCCATACAGAGCAGATGCATTTAACTTCAAGTCCAGGATGTTCAAAAGCTTCAATTTCACATACTCCACTTATGCATAATGATTAATCCACATTAGTATAAATGCCCAGAACAACTTAAACATGTATACTCTTTGTAAAATTTAAAAATTAAGCACTTTTTTGGAAATTAGATAAAGCATGGATAGCATACAGGTGTGATTCTTAATGGTTTAACTCCACCCCTCAAAACCAGATGCCACTCACATGGTCGGTTGTCTGTGGACCCAGTGAATGGTAAGACAAGAAGTCTGAGAGGAACTTCATCATCTCCAGCCCATCTATCTGTCCACTTTTGTCATAGTCATGGAGAGAAAACAGGAAGAATATCTCTGTGCAAAAAGCAAAGGCAAAAGGCAGTGAAATTTTACAACCCAGTTCTAGTTTTATTGCCACAAAATGCATTAAAACCTGCAGAAGCAACTCATAAAATCTCTACAAAACCAATGCATCCAAAGAGTAACCATACCTTATTCACCTTAGCTGCTACTACAACGATGAACAATTTAGCGATTTCAAAGTCAATGCAAGAAATTTTCAGTTGTTATTCTGCATATCAGTGTCACACTATATGTGCTGTGTCTGTTAATGTGTGATGATCCAACCAGTGCCCTACCAGTCACAGGTCCTCTACTGGAAACTGCTAAGAAAAGCTCAATGCTATTGACAGGTTATACCTTGTTCGCGACTGGTGAGGTCAGGACTCAGCTGCGCCCTCTTCAGGTTGCTCTCAAGGTAGCTTTGAAGCATCCTGCCAGACACCAGCAATGTCACAGCTTTTCATGTGAACTTTATGTTGAGGTAATTGTGAGATCATGCCTCAAGTTACACCAAACAGCAGGAACTATGTAATGGCAAATATACATGCAGACCTCCCTCCCTAAATGCATACCAATTTTTTCCATTTTTATTAATGGATATTTGCCATTTTGATCTCTACACAAATAATATATATATATATATATATATGTTTACAGTATATAAATTTTGAAAAAAGACAAGAACATAATCATCACAGCTTGTAAATGGTGAGGGCAGCGAGATGCTGGCATTTTGCGCTTACACAGGCATGTGTGGTGATGATGAACAGAAGGGGGGTGTCTGAGATAACCGTCCAAATGGTGCTGACTTGCCAAGACAACAGCTGCGAACTGCCTTTGCTAAGCATTTGAGTAACACAACGTGACCCTCAGCTAACATGTTCTATAAAGAAATTGTTCTTGTGGAAAGGTCTTCTCTGTAGTTATATAACATAACCAGAGTACTCCTGTAAATAAAACATAATTTTCCACCTTATTCCTAAATATTTAGCCTGAAGGGCTAGAGGGCTTTTCATGTTGAGCGTTTTATTTGAGAATATATCATCTTTCCTGAAGTAGTTCATGTACTGTCATAACTGCATATAGATCGGGTCTGCAAATCAACATTAAACAGAACAGGCTTTCCTGTAAATGATCGCCTTTCAAAATCAATATTTAAATTATTCAGCAGCCCGCTACCAGATCTGCACAGGGCTGGGTGTGACTTGTAAGCCCACGCACAATCTGACGCCTTTAGGCGGGCCAAGCGCATTACAGTCCACACTGGGCACTGAAGGCAAAATCACCTGTGCTGCTCATCACCGGCACCTAAGGGGTTAATCATGATGTGCGCAGACGGGCTTCCTTCAGCAGTCTCTGACCTGCACAAACAAACAAAGGCACGGTGATGTCTGGTGCAGTGGTTCACACACACACACACACACACACACATTACTTTATCTGTTCTATGCTGCTAATGTGAACAGGTAAGCATATTTCTTCTTAAGACTTATTTTGATAAAACAGAGTTAACCGTGCGGCAATAGTCAAACACAAAAACTTACACATTATTCTTTGCTTTCTATAAAAATCAAAAAAGGAATAAATACGGAAACTGTGTTTCTAATCGTAAAAAGCTCGTGTCTTTCACGTGTGATTGCATTTTTGTTGTTTTGGCTGATGTAATTAAAGGTCCACGGAACATCGGCCGGTACGGAAACCTTTGGTTTGGCGACGCATTTACACTCTGACTGACGAACGACATTAATTTACACGTAACTTCCCGGTATCCTGTAACATAAATGAACGGAACATTTCCTCATTGACTTTAACCCTTTCATGCATGAATCATGAAAGCCACAGTCAGGATTTTCCTCGGTGTTTTTATTACTCTACAGACATGAAAAGAAAAAACTTAACTTTTTTAACTAAATTTTTGTACACGCATTTTTCAAAGAGTTCCTCACATGTCCACTCGGGTGGACTGCATGCGTCTGAGTTTTTAACTCAGCTTTTAAACAGCTGTCCACTGTAGTGACCACTGTGCATGACAGGGTTAACGTGGCAGCCCCCCTGTTCACACCTCACAGCCACACGCACGGCGAAATAATTTTCCAAACGGATCGCTGTATGAAACGCACTGGCTTGACTAATACGTGCTGTTCCTTAGCTGCAGATTGAGGACGATCCAGGCCCACCTTTCAGAGCCTGGGAGCTGCGGCGCTGACACACACAGCCGGGAGAGGAAGAGGACGGAGAGCACGCCGGCTGCTGCCATGTCCAACATACCGGAGGAGCGTAAAGGGACTAAAAGAGGAGAGCCGGGACAAAACACGCATCTAGTGCAATGCATTCTTCAGTTATTTTACATTAAAGCATTAAGCAAAACAGAGTACAAAAGCACACCGTTTAAAAGTATCGTCTTCTACATTCCGCGGTCTTATGTAATTTTTAAAACACAATTAATTAATTGTTACTGTATTTTTACGATAAAACACGCGAAGCATTTTATTACCTGTATTTGTGTCACGTCGACAGTAACACGTACGGACACTAGCGACTGTAAATCAGGGCAATATAGCGTGATACTACTGCTGCTCTTGGCTATTTTAAGTAACTGCAGTGCACGGCATTGCAGCGTATTGGGTAGTATTTAAAACCGATTTTAAATAACACTCCCAACTACAGATAAAATGCATGTCTGACACATTTTACGAAAGATAACCTCACCAGTGCCGCGATTCCTACGAAGAACTGTCTTCATGATTAACATCGATTTCAGCCCACGGCTATTGAAAGTGATAAGTGCCCGGGGTCCTGCGCTGCATTGCTCTGTTTTGATCAATGACAGGGTACACGTGGACCGCTCTGACGTGTCGACCCACTCCCAACGCTACCGTGCTCGGCAGTCTACACAGTGTCCCGGCCCGCCTCCCACCGGCTGTCCACGCCACGTAGCCGTGAGTGACGAGGCATCTCCTTCTGCACCGTAGTTTGTATCTGCAGTGGGGCGGGACGACGTCATATCGTAGATTACGTTAAATAATGAATATTAATCGAGCATCTGCTCAGATATAATATTCGTGACTGAAGGATGTCAAGCTTGTCGCTGCTAAAACCCCGACCTGAGAAATGGAAAGGCAGGTAGGTGGAACTTAAAATGAATATTTCTCTGTAATAGTTAACCGTTTCGTTATGGATGACGGACCTGGTGCTGCGAATTTGTGGTGTGAATCATGATTGATTGGATAATACTAATACTAATATTAAAATGTTTGTATGTTGGATATCAAGGAGGTGAAGGTACAAAGGATGAGGGCTGAGCTGCTTTCAAATCCAGGAGGATCACACGAGTATTTGCAAATCACTCATTTTGTTATTGACACAAACTTTAAACAGTAACACGGCTGCCTTAGAAATGAACTTCTTAAATTTTTTAAAATGCACACATCTTAAGAATTTCTAAGCCTGTTGATGTAGGTAGTGATTGTGATTAGCACTGTACTGATCAACAGAGTACCTACATCACCTTTACTCAAAAACATCAGTAAGTCAGTCAGTTTCCACCTGCTTCTCCAAATGAGGGTTTTAGCAGCAGCACGCTGAGCTGATCAGACCAGACCTCCTCTATACCAGTAATATTCTTCAGCCACTCCTGTGGGATCCAGAGGCATTCCCAAGACAGCCTGGAGATACAGGTAATCTTCGCAGAGTATCCTGGGCCAACCCCAAGGCCTCCACCCAGTGGAACGTACCAGAAGGAGCACCAAATATAATTTTACAGGCAGCTTCCTAATTACACCTAAGGTAGCTCATCTCAATCCAGAGACCGTGGATTGAGTTGTGTCCAGATTGATTTTGTGGCTCTGAAGAGATGTCTCAATCCCCCTTCCCAAATATCTGCGTTCAGAACTGTCAACTTGATATTACACGTAAAAAATAAATAGTCAACACAATACAGTCAGTTTGCTCAGGTAACACGGGCAGATTATGATATCGGTAATGCAAATTTACAAGTTCCGTCCCGTTACTTGGGTCTTACCAGACGTCATTGGTTACGCAGCCAAGTTTACATTTAGAGCGATTGTTTTGTGCGAGTTTTAATCGTTTCATCGTTGACTTTATATCGTGATACGTCAGCTAAGAACTCAGCTAAGGTTATGTCTAAATGTAAGATAGGCGTGTTTAGGGCTACCAGATAGCTGCATATCCACAGGAGGACACCAAAGGTCAAAAAGGGGGACAAAGCCTTACAAAGGAGGACACCAAAGGTCAAAAAGGGGGACAAAGCCTTACAAAGGAGGACACCAAAGGTCAAAAAGGAGTACAAAGCCTTACAAAGGAGGACACCAATGGTCAAAAAGGAGGACAAAGCCTTGCAAAGGAGAACACCAAAGGTCAAAAAGGAGGACAAAGCCTTACAAAGGAGGACACCAATGGTCAAAAAGGGGGACAAAGCCTTACAAAGGAGGACACCAAAGGTCAAAAAGGAGGACAAAGCCTTACAAAGGAGGACACCAATGGTCAAAAAGGAGGACAAAGCCTTGCAAAGGAGAACACCAAAGGTCAAAAAGGAGGACAAAGCCTTACAAAGGAGGACACCAATGGTCAAAAAGGAGGACAAAGCCTTACAAAGGAGGACAAAGAAAAGATGGCCTCTCCTGTAAAATTCACAAAGCACAATGTGTTCCAAAGAAAACTTAAAAAACTACTAGTGCCGTGGCAAAACGACTCATGAAACCAAAAGCTGCAGATAAACTGTGCAGTGTTATATTTCTCAGAAGACACGAATTTATGCAGCACCTCATCGTTCCCAGCGACGTATGCGTGGAATTCCATCCATCCATCCATCCATTATCTTAACCGCTCATTCCTGGTGAGGGTCGCGGGGAAACCTGGAGCCCATCCCAGA
>JABJVR010003129.1:0-11027 GCA_025773905.1 Chitala chitala | reverse complement strand
CATTCACACATGAACCCGACCTAAAGATCACACACATGCAGCTATGCATTCACACATGAACCCGACCTAAAGATCACACACATGCAGCTATGCATTCACACATGAACCCGACCTAAAGATCACTTGTGAGGACGTGAAAAGGTACACACACGTGTGCAGAATCGCACCCAGCAGTGTTCGGTAACACAGTTCCTAACCACACTACCTAAACCCGGGGACCACAAGTGCCTTCTTAGCAGCGCCTGCTTCTCTGGGTGCTTCACAAGCAACCATACAGAGCAAAACTGTGGCATTTCATACCAGGAAAGAGAACATTTCCAGCAAAAGTAACACCCATTGAAACACAGGATTACACACACACACACACACACACAGGAAGCATCAGTGGCATTCTGGCGGCTCAACACATGAACTCGGTTGGGGATTATGCCAAGACAAAGTAATTAAACAGATATTACAAGCGCTTAGCCCAAACATGGGGAAAGTGATGTTGGCCGATGTTGGCTAAGTGATGCTGTTTGCAGAGGATCACGTTAAGGCTTAAGAGTGGCAATGCAACAGGGGGGCAGCCTGGCCGAAATGCTGTGCGACAGCCGCGCGTCTCCCGGGCTGCCCACCATGCGGCTGTCGCGGAGAAGGTACCTACACTCGTACCGGCCGTCTGCGCAAACCGCTCAAATCCATTAACAGCAAGTGTGCGTTGAGAGTGTGCGTGTGTCCGTGTGTCCATCGGTCATGCATCATCAGTGCGTGGGTCCTACCTTCGTGAGAGTGAGGAAACCAAATCTGGGAGGTGCCAGAGTGGGGCCCTCCACGGAAGGGGGGTGACGGGGGTGATGACGGGGGCCCCGAAGGGTGAGCCGGATGTGTGGGGGGTGAGCCCAGACCGCTGGCCAGGAACGTTCCCATGAAGGAGGCTGAGGAGTTTCCCATCAGCCCGCTGCCTGCAGGAAGACAGTGAGAAGGGTGAGCTCACTTACATGTAGCACTAGTGCACCGGAACTGCTACCTGTCCTGTCACCAGCCCTGTGACCGGCCCTGTTACCAGCCCTGTAACCTGCCCTGTCACTGGCCCTGTCACCAGCCCTGTCACCGGCTCTGTAACCTGCCCTGTTACCTGCCTAGCAGAAGTGTGTAGAACAGCCCACCGAAGCTGTTTAACTTGTTAAACTCTCATTCGGATATACAGCTGTACCGGAGGTTTTTGGATGGGGGAGTTAAGTGCACTGAGCAGGGATGGGACAATGTTCTCCTCACTCAGTCAGTCTTTAGGCCCTCACTCAGTCAGTCTTTAGGCCCTGCACCTTGCACCCCTACCCGGCCATCTCAGGCTGGACACTGGAAGTGCAGACAACCCCTCGCCCCCCAACAAATGCCTCACAGTCACGTTTAGTTTTAATAACCCCCTTCACTCCAGCAACCTTTACCAGCTTCTAACTACTTTTTAAATACCACACACACACACACAGAGTGTGAATAAAACCTACAGCTGTTAGCACCCTGCTGTGATGCTTACAGGCCACGTTTGGGACCCTTGGCCAGCAGACTCCACGCAGCCCATACGCGCGTATGTGCTATTGTGCTCCTCTCCGCTCCGTTTGGTTTTCGTTGCAGTTCAGTTTTATCACACCTGGTGTTTTTCAGGCACAGGAGGGATGTGGTTTTGTAGATACCACCGATAGAGCTTCTGCCTCAGTTACTGCCGCCGCCACAGTAACAGCTGATACGGCTGCTGCTGCAGCTGCTGATAGGGCCACGGTCATCGCTATAACGGATATCACCGCACGCCAGCACTGGCTCATTTCACTTCTGTGGCCGTACCTGCTGTAGCTGGTGTCCTGCCTGGGCTGATATCACCACTAACACGGCTAACAGTGATACCAGTACTAGTATAGTTACTGCTGATATCATTATTGCTACAGTTGTAGCTGATATCATTACGTCCTTTGCTGCAGCTGATATCACTGGTGTGGAGTGTGTGTGTGTGTGTGTGTGTGTGTGTGTGTGTGTGTGTGTGTGTGATCACTTGCAGTGCGCACGTGCAGTCATGGCTCTGTTCTCACCACTACACGCCAACCTTACGCACTGAAGAAGGAGGCAAGGTGTAATTAACGGCGTGAACCAGAAACAGATCCCATACCACACCCCCCCTTGAAGACAGGACATATAATCAGTGGCAGACAACCCATCTACAGCACCTGTCTGCACACCCCACACACACACACACACACACACACACACACACACACACACACACACACACACACACACTAACCAGCTAATCTTCATCCATTATTTACAGTCGGCTCCTGAGTGCACGTAGCCCCCCCACAGAGCACCTCCAGAGACACAGAAGAAAGAAAGCAAGGTGGGGGGGGTGCACAGAGCGGCGGAGTGGAGGACCTGAGCAGAGTGATGAGGCAGAGAGAGAGCTTTGGGCAGAGGTGCACCGGGGCCTATAAATAAAACAGAGCCACAGTGGCCTCCACAGACATGCCGTCGCGAGCTTATCGAATATATTACTAAATTAGAAAGAGAGACAGACAGAGCAAGTGGGCTGCCCCTCAGCAGAAAAGGAGGGCCGCAGATCTGTGTGCACACATTCACACCTCCCACCAAGTCAGTCAATTACACACACACACACACACACAGTCATCTTCAGCACCTCTCATAGCAGAGCAACTCAGGTAAGCAGAGCAGGAATGAAACATGCATCGCTCTCTGTCTTTGGTGGGGTGCTATGACTGAGACGCACCCCCTTAGCCAGCTCTGGGCTGCCCCTCCGCACCACACACGTCACCTGCCCAGGACTGACTTTCGCTGACCTCTTAAATCTGGGGTTTACAGTCCCAGGGGTCCAAGGCTCCTCCTGAGACACAGACTCAGATCTGGGCCTGGAGCAGACAGCCTGCTGGTTGAGCTCCAGCCCCACCAGGGCCCCTGCAGGCTGGCCCATATGGCTGTGGTACAGACCCGCCAAGTTTTATGTTCAAAGGCCCACAGCTCATCTCCAGTTGGTGCGGACTTCACACTTGCAGCTGCGCAGTCGTGGGTTCTAACTGCATGGCCCTGCATGGCCCTCTGGTTCAGTTACACAGTTTATGCTGCAGTATAGTATAGCAGTTAATTTAATCAAAACCAGAATGCTGCTAAATTACTCTTGTCTATTTGTAAACCAACAGGTACAGTGGCTGTAGTCAGAACTGGGCTTTATGTGACTTCCAGACTGTTCAGACTCCACTTCCCACAACTCCCAGAGAGAGGTGAAGAGAGTGTGGTGTGGTGTAAATAAGGGTGTGGATGTAGTGGAAGGTGTGTTAAGGAGAGCAGTATTAAAGCACTGAGTAGCTGGCGAGGAATTTGAATGCTCGTCATCCCAATAGGGACGCTTCTGTTGTACCTTCATACTCCTCAGAATTCACTGTTGATGAAACTGTTCGGAGTGATTTAGTAGGATGAAAGCTGGGGTAAACGGCAGCTTTAGGCACAGGACACTGTACATGTGCCAGGCTGTGCCAGGCTGTGCCAAGCTGGGGGGTGGGCATCTTCCCAGGCTCTGAGAAGCAGGCGTAGCAGGGCAGCAGGGTGTTGTGTGAGTCCACACGCCTCTGCCCATGTGTGTAACTTTGCCTCACCATGCTGTGTTTTATCTTCCCCTTCGCTCGTCTGCCCGGGGCCTCCGTTGCATGCCCCCCCCCCCCCCCAGGAACAAGGTCGTGGGCATTAATCTGCATCTCGGCCTGACGGAGCGGGACACTAATCCAATTAAAGACTTAGAGAAGACGTGATTCCAGAGCCCCCCAACGGCATGGCCTGTGGCAGTGCAGACAGCTTTGACAGAGGGTGTGGCCTCTTTTCTCACGCAGTACATACACATACATGTGCATACGTAGCTATATATACCCGCACACGTAAACATGTACACAGACATGTACCTAACACATGTACTACACACACACACACACACACACACACACACAGAATGCACTGTGCCAGCAGGAGAGACACGGAGGTGGAAGAAGATCTGTAAGAGTTAAATCCGGATCACAAACAGGCTCAGAAATTAAGTGCAATCCATCTCCTGTGGTGAGCACTTGCAGAAAATCAGCAGGAAGTGTGTACATTAGAGATGGCCGACACAAAACGTGCTTCCAGTTTAAGCACAGGGGATGTTTATGTCTGCCAGCAGAGATGGGCGGTTTGCTGAGATAGCGCCGTATTTAGGAGCACACAGTGAGGAATTACCCAGCCCGGTATAAACTTGATGTAGCACATGCAGGGGGTGGGGGGGGGATCGGTGGGAGCAGAATAAGGGGCTGTGTCTGATCACTGTGACATGGGATTGGGGGGGTCTCAACCCCTGCCCCACAGAACCCATCTCAAGAAAAGAAATTTATTTTTGTTTAGATTTTTTGTGCGTGCAAGGGACATGATTGAAAGATTGAAGGCAAAAGGAGAAGGGGACGGCAGAGGATGAGAGGGTAGGACAGCCTCATCGACGCCTGGGGTGCTGAAGAGTCGCACATGACTACACGACTGTACAACAGCAAAGGGAAATGATGACAAATACATTCGCTGTAAGAAATCTGGAAAAGGCGATCCGTTAGTACTGAGGCCTGCAGTGTGTTTACAGGGTGGAGAGACTCATTCAGCACACGCACGCTAACAGCGTGATTAGCAGCTGCTGCAACAGCGACTGGCACTTCGCAAGTGTGCAACGCAGCACCGGGTACGCACATTACCGGCACTGCCTGCCAGGTGTGGCACTCTGGGACAACTCTGCTGCCTCTGCTGCCCCTGACTCCGATGGAGCGTGGCACGGAGGTCTGGTGGGAGTGAGGGACGGTCGAAAGAGAGGACGGAGAGTATTAGAAAGTCACGAGAGAAGGACAGAGGATGGCAAGCAAAAACCGGTGAATCGCAAACTGGGCAGAGCAACAAGAAGGACACACTGGGGACACGAGTCTCTCAGTCGGTCCAGCGCTTTCTAACAGGCCTGTGGTTGTCCTGCTCAAAAGACAATGAAAAAAAGGAAAAATTAAATCAGAACCACCGTAGACAGGGAAACGTCCTCTAGGCCAAGGCAGACACCAGCTTTCGTTTTCTGTGTTTGTGAATAAGGTACCCACTGCTTACTCTGGCAAAGCGGGTCAACGCTTACCTCGCGGAAACACGGCGGCACTGCGACCGGGGGCTGTGGAACGCAGGAGAGGAGCACGGCCTTGTTGTCAGGCCAGCCAACCTGCGCTCTCAGCCTGTAACGCCACGTGTCGCCCGACTCCCCACAATCAGGGAAGAGAAACAGCAGGCATGAGAGGAGGGGGATGGGAGCTTCCTTCAACTGTAAGTCATCTTGAAAGCATTACAGGAACAAGTAGCCAAATTCCTCAAAGCTTGGGAACAAAGTTTGCCTGGGTGGGGAAGGGGGGTTGTTTCAGACCCAACCCCCCCTCAGTGTACGTGAGGTGTGCCTGGCCTGGTGCATGGGGTGTCTTGAGTAGAAACAGTACTGTGGAACCGTTTCCTGGATGGCGTCTGGGGAAGAGCAAGGCAGGAGGTATGGTGGGGGTTTGGTCAGGGTGGGGTTCATTTAGGGAGAAAAGGCGATGAGGTAAGTGGCAGAAGATGGACTTGATCCTTGTGTGCTTGCCCACCACATGCCCGCAGGGTAAGAAGGGCTGGATGTGGTCAGACGGCGGAAAACAAAATGTCATGGAGCAAAATAAAGCAGAAAGGGAGCAGGGCAAAAGGAGACAGAGACGGAAAGACAGAACGGGGAACAGGCGGGGGGTATGTCAACCGAAAGCGAAGGAAAAGGGGCTACAAAGAGACAAAGAATGGAAAAGGAGTTTGTATTTCAGAATAAATTACTGTAATCTGTGACCTCAAGATCAGCACGCTAACCGTGCAAAAAAAAAAAATCATTTTCAGCTTTCTGAAGCATTATCAGAATTAGAATGTAGAAGTAAAGTAGAACAGGCCTGTGGGGAGAATGTCTCACCAGAGCGAAAGACCTGGCACAGAGCAGGACGTGAGGTGTGGGAACAGAGCTGGGGCAACTATACAGCAGCGAACGAGCAGCAGTGAGAAAACTACAGGCAGAGCTTAGGGAGAGAGAAACATCTGTCAGTGAGTGTGCGTGTGTGTATGTGGAGGAAGGGAAGAAAGATATACCGTGGAAAAAAAACTAAGAAATCGGTTTGGGAACGATGATGATAAGTGTCCAGTATGTGTACTGTGTTGTGAAGGATTCTGGGAAGGGGGAGAATGGTGCTCGATGGTGGGATGGAGGCTCCCACGCCCCATGTTTCCGCTGACCCTCTTCTGACCCTGACAGGCGAACGGCACTAAAGGGAGAAGGCCTCCCTGAGCCCTGGCTGTTTCCTCAGCTTCACACCTCGCACATCTGGAGAGCCCCCGCACCCCCGCCGCCTTCCTGGCAACTGCTCTGCCGAGAGCGTGCCGCTGATTACTCAGCACTGCACTGTGCTCACATACCTCCCTCACCACCGGGGTCTGTGTGAGCGTGTGTGTGTGAGCGTGTCTGCGCGTGCGTGTGTGCGTGCGTGTACGTGACTTTGAGGTTCCCTCCATCTATCCAAACGGACAGATAGGTGTTAGCAGGGGCCGGCTGAGCTGGGCTGCCCATGTTCAGTAAGCTAGCTGCATTGTCACAGAAGTACTGCACAAAAACACAGACATCTGCATCTTGACTCGCCCCAAGTGCGTCGCCCACAGGAACTGACCCTGAGATTCTCCGCCCCAACACATGTAACTGGTCGGTCAGGAGGAGTCATGAGGACTCAAGCTCCAAGCAGGAGGTATGAGGGGTAGGTGATGGTCGGTCAGCGAGGCCTAGTGGTTTGGCCAACCCCCTCCACCCAAAAACTGCAAGCGAGAAGGTGGCTGACATTGAGCAGGCATCGCTGATGACTGTAAGGACATCGGTTCATCTGCTCAACAGCAATAAAGGCGCGTCGAGCGTGAAAGCAACTTGCAAAGAAAAACAGCCTCGCTGAGCGGAAACCTAACGATGAAAAATAGTCCAGCTTCCAGACAGGGGAATTAAGATGTCACCCACCTTTGGCGGTCACCCAATCGATGCGCTCTGTCAGCATCCTGCAGTACCCCCCGCCACCCACACACCTACCAGGGGGCCTTTTTCTTCTAAACTGTAAAACCAGTTCTTCAGCCTGAGCCTTGGCCCAGAAACACCCAAGATCCCCAGACTTCTGTCTTCTGTCTTGTATCTTACTATACATGAAGCACGTGTATGTAACACGCCACATGTGAAGCTCACATGCAGCCTACACATATGTGAGGTGAGAGCCGGCCTGTACACTGATATATGGCTCACTCATGTTCACTGGTTTTTTTCATACAAATTACTGTGCTTTTGTAAATTATGTGCATATTTAGATAAATTAAGCACTCATTTCATCTGCTAAAAGAAAGTATATGTACATGTACAGCACACTGACACCACTGCTCTGCTATTTACTTGTAACCCACACAATGTAAGAAGAACCAGATGAGCAACCCTGGGCCAAATAAGGACAAACGACCACGCAATTGTGCTGGTATGATCCACAATGCAGCGGGGCCTCGGGAACATGACTGTCAGGCGTCAGTGGGATGCACATGTACTTCTCTCACCTGTTACACTTTGTGTGTCCACACGCGCAAATAAAAATTATGGGAACTATGACACATGAAATATTTGTGGATAGTAAAGGATACTTTATTTCTGTAATGATTCACCCACTAACTGTCCTTACAGATCAGCGTGTTAGAGCAAGAATGGAAATGGGGTGGGGGTGTCAGTGGGCAGGGAGTCCAGCTAAGCATGGGCTCATAGCCACCAATGGGACAACGGTTTCAGAGTCGGGAATCCCAGACTCCAGCATGGAACAGGTCACGGCCGTAGAACAAGATCAAGAAAGGAATGAGATTGAGGGTGACGACCACGGCCACGGAAGAGAGAGACGGATGGACCTGTCTCATGTGAGGCTTCAAATGGCTGAAACCAGACGCTCCTACGTTCTCTCCCTCCTCCGCCGAAATGACCAGAGCAGCGGGGGTGCGGAAATAAAGGTGTTTTCTGTGGTCCACGCTCGACAGCGAGAGCTGCGTTATATGTACACTCCTTTGGGCGTGCCCTATCCCTGTGTGCTTTACAGCAGGGTCTGTTTTCACAGTGCACCTTTATTAACAACACTTACCCCCACCCACCCCCCCGCGGTTGCTGGCGGACCTGTGAAAGCACAGAACCGGCACCCATGCTCAGCACTCTCAGGAGATCGTAGCAACCTGCCGCTTCGCGGCATATGGATGCTGTTATCACGCCGCCCGCACGTCTCATCGTGTGTGACAGGCAGCGCAGTCCCTTGCAGCCGCCCGCCAGGTGCGTTCGTTTACGTGCTAATCGCCAGGTTGCCGCGCCGAGCACAGATCCGCCAGCTCGCCGGCTCTCAGTCTGCGCAGCAGTTCTGCTCCCCTCTATTTTCCTGGCATGGAATAACCCCAAAATGAATCTTAAAAAAATCTCAGCAATCTACAAGCAGTCAACAGATGGGAAAATTTTAAAAAAGGGTTTTTCCCCCCTCCTGTGCCAAGCCAAGAGCACTATATGGACTCTGCGGGAGTTAGTGTCCTATAATCGGACTTTTTAGGCTGCTGATCCCCACTCCCGAATGGACCTGCACTCCGTGACCACCGCCACGTCCAGCAAGGCCGAATCATCCGCCAGCCCCGCTCGTCTGGAGACATGCCTTCTGGTTTCTTCATATAGCTTCCCCTGACCTCCCGCCCTCATCATCACAAGGTGGTCTAAGCCAGATATTCACCACAACAGACACCGCCCCCCAAACGCTCTTCATTCAGTGCGTTTGTTTTCTTTCCCATTACATTTTCCATTGGCACGGGGAGGAGAAAATCGCATTTAGTCTCCCGCTGGGCTCGTGTAGTTGCACTGATATGGAAAATTATTTCAGGGGCCGCATGAACCGTAAACGTTATTTTTGCTCTTGTTTTCCATTTTTTTCAGTTTTCATTTTTTTCTTTCCCCCTTTTTTTTTTACAAGGAAACTTCTGTTCCCAGCGTTTTCAAACCGATCCACACCTCTCTTGGACACCTGCCCCCCCCGCCCCCGGGGAAACGAATGAGTCAGCATTGTTTTGCCTGGTAAGCGTCAGTGACTAGAGTCCAACCAGTGTACCAGTGGTGTTCTGTGGGACATTAGAGGAAAGGCAGAACAGAATGAGCTAGCTTTAAACATGCCCGTTTCCCATTAACACCTGTGCACCTTTCGCCCAGGCAGCTGGCCAAGTTGCTGGTGGACGTGGCCGGCGCTTCTGCCATTGCCCAGATGCCCGTCTTTGCTCTGCCTGAGAGGGGAGCCCAGATTTGCACCCCCAAATCCCGGCACTGACACGCAGGTACAGCTCTGACACCAGGACTGCTGTAAGGCAGACCTTTGTAGCTGTATGTTGAGCTCCTCACCCATGCGAACCCTGCACGTGCGAGACGTACTCTGACCAACGTTATACTTACCAGCACACCAGACACAGTCTTCACAGTTGGCTTCCGTATCAGCACACCAGAAATAATGCTTAAATATACATTTTTTTTTAACATAAAAGTGTGTCACAAAAATATAACTGCATTTCAGAGGAGATGCCAGAAAAGGAGACAATATATTTTAAGAATAATCATCTACAACCACTTTGAAAATATTTTTTAAAAATGGTTACGAACACATTTTTCCCTTTTCGGTCTACATGTTCATTTTAGGGATTTGTGGTGCTGTGTTTGCCAGATCTCTGTGGGAGAGCCTTTTGGACTGCCGTGCCAATCCCTGGCATCGCAAAGTGGAAGAGCGAGCACCACAGGTAGTCAGCAATGGGTACTGCCACGCCCGCACACACCGCACATGGAGAATGGCAGTGTGCAGAGTGGCAGAGCGGCCTGGCCGGTCATCGCACAGGACCTTACCCACCCTCCCGCCAATGGGCGCCCTGTTCGTGCCAGTGCGTAACGCAAGTCACCGTGGGTAAAATCTTCCACTGTGTTAATAGCCGTGCACTGAACATGCTTCCCGTTTTTGCAGACTGTCGGCTGATGGAGAAGCACGAGCCAACACGCCTGGCGGCACACGTGAGGCGTTCGCAGTTTCTCAGCTCCATCTGAGAGGCCCTCTCATGTTCACCACGGCCCAGTGAGTGGAGTTTCTCAACACTCTGGTGTGCTTCGTCAGCCAGGGCCACTGGAGCACGCTTCACGGTTCTCTGAAATTATTTATTTCCTTACATTTTAGCCAAAGCGAAGCTCACTGCTTTATAGATGTACGGCTCAGCCATTAGTGCAGCGTGGCACAGTTACTGAGGGCCTTCAGTTTAACACGACACGCATATTTACTGCCGGTGTCTGAGGCGGGGACCTCATGCATATTAAACAACTTTATCTCCTGATTTTTCCTTATGGTACACTTTAAAGTCATCTGTGTTGTTTCACTTCATTTATTTATCTTTTTGTACCTTCATGTTTTGTGTGTTATAAAACATACAAAGAAGTATTGTCCAAAAAATGTAGAAACACAGTGCCTTGTATAGCCCAGAAAAACTGTGAGTAAGATTGGCCCTGAGCATTCAAACCAAGTAGGGTGGAGTGACTACAGGTCAGGAGGTCAGTGTCCACAGGTGTGGGGGGGGAGTGGAGGGAGGTGGCAGCTGCTCCAGGATTGCATCCTCAGGTAGATGGTAAACTCATGTCTGTGTTGTATAAGAGTCAGACTGTTTCCACTGGCCCAGAAGATGCGGGGTGTCAGAAAATTCAGGGGAGAGGAGGAGCAGCGAGGCTGAAAGGCCCAGCTGTGTTTCAGCGTTGGCACAGGATGTCTTGAGAACCCGGACTGCATACTGGCTCTCACACTCTCTTCTTCTCCGCCTGTCTCCCTGCTCCGGGGGGGGGGGGGGGGGGGGGGGGGGGGGGGGGGGGGGGGGGGGGGGGGGGGGGGGGGGGGGGGGGG
>JABJVR010003128.1:0-16365 GCA_025773905.1 Chitala chitala | reverse complement strand
TGTGTGTGTGTGTGTGTGTGTGTGTGTGTGTGTGTGTGTGTGTGTGTGTGTGTGTGTGTGTGTGTGTGTGAGAGCAAACACGGCTTTATGTTGTGTCACCTAATGAAAGGTTCAGTTTAGACGGAAGAGCAAATTGGTGTGGAAGTTTGGAGTTTCTACAGGTCAGTGAGTGTTTTTTTTTTGGAGAGGGGGTTGTGTTACAGGTTTTGAGATAAATGTGAATGTTCACAGAAATGCATTAAAGCAATTGAGGAAAACTGTAAAGCCACTCCCCAGTGACATTATTTAGAATTACTCACCAGATGAGTGCACCATGTCACTGTCGCAGTGCAGTACATGATGTGATGTGATGTTCATTCTAACTCCATGGCTGCTCTTCCATCAGCTAGAGGTTCGATTCAATTCAACTCAATTCAATTTATTTTTATATAGCGCCTTTTACAACAATGTGCCTCAGAGCACTTTACAGAAAAAATCGCTGATGTTACAGAACAACAGCAGTAGGAATAAATACAAATGAAGCCAGACAACAGCAGAGGAGAGGAACCAAAAACTCCACAGTGTGGAGAAAAAACCTCTATGGGCCCCTCCTGGGCATGCTAATGTTACAGAATAAACAGGTACTTATTGAGACTATGAATGTGAAAAGCACTATATTGTCCTGCATTGCTCCAGGTGTTGAAGTAACTGTAAAAGGTTCCCTAAGGAAAATGTGTAAAAGGTGGGGCAGGACTATAGTAAAGTATTCAAGCTTCCATTGGAATTCAAGTCTCAAAGTCCTCTGCTGATCTTGCTAAGGAGGCTGTGATGAGGTTTAGTCTACAGCTGAGCCCAGGTCACAAGATTAGAGTCCAAAATAAGATTCCCTGGTTCATTTTTAGAATCCTAACAAACAGAAGAACTATTGAATTATAACCAAAATCTCATAATACAGGAATCCCCAATAGTTAAAATTTTAAATTTATGATAAGTAGATTATTATATAACCATGCTTATTTTCAGTTTTTTTCCCATGAAAATAAATATGAATTGACTTGTTCAGTGAGTAGTTTTGGTGCCTCAGATGTAAGAATTACATTGAAATGTTGGCCCTTATTCTGTGTTATTGGAGTTTGCAGACTCTCGCCACATACGCAATGCTTTTCTTACGTTATTACAAATTTAGGATTTTGTGAATCATAATGATTATTTACTTGAGACATTTTCCAAAGTGACTAAAGTAAGTGTCACAACATGGAGCCTTCTGAGTTTTACACTTGCAGACCAAAAGCCTGAAGGAAGAGCTGAAAAGATGGAGGTAAGCGTGAAAGAAGGAGAAGAGGAGGAAAACTGACAATGATGGCTGAGCAGCAACGTACACTTTCAGATCAGCCTGAAGAAACTGAGAAAATGAAGTTGAAGCTGAATGAAGCTGGGCGTTAACTGAAGGAATTGAATTGATATCACAGGAAAATTAATTATTGTGTTAAGCTGAATAATGTTGAAGAAACATGAGTAGTTTTAGTGGAAGCTGCGTGTAAGTGAATGACAATGGACCGTAATGAAGAGGAAGGGCGATCCTGTAGAAATCTGACTGAAATCAAAGACAGTTCAGTAGTGCTGAATGAAGGTGGATAAGACCAGAATGTGTGAGATGACACTAGAGGAGAATTAAGTTAATTTATGGGGAACAAATCAACAGTAGAAGACAGGAAAGGAGGGCTGCTTTGTTTCCATTTAAATTTCTTTATAGCAAAGTCCTATTAAAAAAGTTATCTACACATAGATACATTTGATTTCCTTCTTAACAAAACTGTACAAGATCCTGGAAGCTGGCATTAGCGTGGCAGTGTCAGCACCCAGACACACGCAGCCTAACTGAGCAGCATCGTTCCTACACGTGAGGAGAGTTGATCCTGAGTCACCCAGATGAGTCAAGCTTTGACATTCAGTGAGCCCCCCCGGCTGAAACTGAACAGACAACAAAACAGTCTGATCACACTGGTAAACATGGAGCTCAAACTGTGTACTTTGGTCACCGTGGTGACCTTCACCGCACTGCAAGTATAGCAGGAATTCTGTCTTCTTGCTTTTTGTATTCGCAAACTTCTAGTCATTCCATTCTTTATTGTGTGTGTCACAGCGGCCATATGTGATGAGGAGAAATTTGACCAAAATTATAACCTGTTTCATTAAGCAATTCAGAAGTTTCCAAAAATGCAGATGTTTCAGTAAAATTTAAAGAAGGCTTCGTTTTATTAATCCCACAATGGAGAAATGTATTCTCTGCATTGAACCCATCCTGTGGGAAGCAGTGTGTAGCCATTATTCAGAGCCTGGGGAGCTAGCACAGAGTGTCCTGCTCAGGGACAAAGCAGGTAGGATTCAAAGCAGGAGACTTCCACATCCCAGCCTCATGTTCTACCCATTGAGCCACCAGGTCACATAAACTAAATCTGTCACGCCCAGTCATTAGTGCCTACCAGCCCAAACTGTTTAAGCAGACTAGTACAAAACTGAGCCTGAACCAGCCATGCACTGCAAAGTATTGGTAACTACTAAGCATTGTGATCCCTTATTGTCTTCTGTTCTTCTCTCCCTCCGTGTGATTCTCCATTCCCCATCGACCTTCCCTTCCTTGGTGTTCCTTCCTGCCCGGTCGGCGTCTTGGACGGACTTCCTGGCTACAACGACCTCTTGACCGAATCTACGTGTTACGACTACTGCCTATTGTTTTTGCTATCGTGCAACGGACTAATAAATAGTGGTGATCTGCACATTGGGATCCTGCGTCTGTGTCTTGGGACGAACTGGTTACAATCTCATGTATATGTGAAATGGTCAAATATTTTTTTCCTCAAGTAAATAAATTATATGTCTGTAAATCCAGCTAATCTTAATTCTATAAATACCCACACGATATATGTGTAACACAAACCCTGATTTGGATCACCACTGACTTTCATATCACTAATACTCATAGTTAGAATCATGTAATAAAAAATTTGATTGGTCGAAACTCTGCAAACTGGCTTCTAAGTGAAATGTTAATTGTCATAAGAGGTTCTCAGAGGTTTACAATACTGTAAACACAAGCAAACAATTTCAGAACTTGTATTTCACCTTGTGGGTTCCATAGGGCTGTGTTTCTGGTCACACTACTCAGTGACTAAACATCTGCTCAAAATTCCCCCTTTTTCAAGCAGTTCTGGATGCTCTCGGATATTTCAGTTTCTGCTTTACAAACGCTATTATTTGTGATGTGGGCTGCAGGCAGCGTTGCTTCCCTTACCCGTTGCTCTGCAGGCTGTCTGCCCTCTCTCTACCCAGGGCATCAGGAGGCTGAACAGAGGAAACAGGTCAAAACTGAGGCTCCTCTGTGGCCACACACTGCAGCACGTGTTACACAGTTTGCTGAAGGCCATCTGGCTGCCACAGCATGATGTGTCATCACTGATACATTCATGCCCCAAAGTTCAATTGATATGTTAAGATTCCCCAATGATTAAGATCAGACTCGCTGTTTGCTGAAGTATTTAAATACAGACCATGAATTTCCAACCTTTCAAGCCTCATTTGGGTATTTTCTGAGCCCTTTAACCTATGTGTGTGTGTGTGTGTGAATGTACTGGGTTTGATAGATTAGCCCCAATAATGTGGCACACATTTATTCTGTATAAAACAATGTTTGTAAATGCGCTGTATCTATTTTAAACTGGACTTGTGCTGTTTATTTCTATGATTAAGTTGTGATAAATTTAACATTAACACCTTCAACAATATCAGTCACTAAGGGGAGTATTTGATTGCTGCTTAACATTTGTTTTGTATGGTAAACATTCTGTGAAACTCTATCATAAAACCAAATTTTATGCTTTTCTTGAATTTTTCTTGAATTTTATGAGTTTCTATGCTGGGGGGGCACTTCAAAAATAGCGTGTCCTTCACTCAAGTCCACTGTATAAAAGTATGCTCAGGTTCTCCAGAGGTTTTTTTTTTAATCTTGTTATTGCTACAAAGAGAAGCAATAATGTTTTCCTCTGGAGTTTGTTGTACCAATCTCAAGGTCATTTCTCCAGCCATTGTTTACTTTTATAGAAAAAAGAAACTTCACCTTCAAATAAACTCTCATGCCCGCAGGACGATAATTCTGAGGTTGTGTTTTCCAGTAGTTGCTATATCATGTCTCATATGACATGCATAACATGAACAGCCACTGTGCTATAGACGTCCATAGCGAATCGTCTATAAAGTGAACTGCGACTAATCTACAGTCCACATTCCATCCAGTGTATGGATAAAACAGTCATTATTCTACTGTGGTCTACAGCACATCCTGTGTATGAACAGTCACTTTTCTCCTGAGATCCACAGACCATTCAGTGCACGAACAGTCACTATTCTACTGAGATTTACAGGCCATTCAGTGCACGAACAGTCACTATTCTACTGAGATCCACAGACCATTCAGTGCATGGGGTCTTTCATTGCCATGCTCAGTGGGATGTGCAGAAGAAATGTTAACAGTTATTACACTCTCTGTTTGCTGAAGTATTAAAATCCACACCATGAGTCTCCAACCTTTCAAGCCTTGTTCATTTTAAATAATTTATATGTTTGCTTTGAGAACAGCTTTGTAAGTTCACCTCATTCTGATGACATTATGAACTTAATCTTTCCATAACATAACAATGACAAGTAGGACATCCTGTTTTGTCTCTTAAGTGTTTTATTCAGTATTGAGAAACATTCCTTCCCATTTCCTTTTGTAACAAGGGAAGAAGATGTCACAGGAGGGGAGCATCACATCAAGAGTTCTTTAAGGATGCCTCTACAACCTGAGCTTATTATCTGATGCAGATATGCATGTTTTCAGTTTACACTTACCTGGCCAAATTCAGTATGTAGTGCTATAAATGAGCTCATGCTGCTGTCTGTAAACAGCACAGAGGTAAAACCTGAAAATTCTGGGTTCGGTACTGAAAGGCCTTTCAAGTGCCTGCTTGTCTGGACAGCAGCTTTTTTTAAAGATGCAGCTGGCCATCCATGTGGGTCAATATGACTGTCCGAAGGAGAACACTGACCAAACTCTGCAGGGCCCTCAACTGAAGTGACTCAGCAGCGCAAACAGCCCGTGGAGCATGAGGCCCAGCGGGAGGGGCTCTGGCGGCGGGCTCTCCATGCAGCCCAGCGCGTGACGCCCCTGCACCACGTCGGCCAACAGGAGGAGAAGAGTGACTCAGTTTGATTGGCAGATGGTGTATGATTTCACCTGGCAATGTCTTCAGCCATAAACACACTGACGAGTTCAGCTCAAAGAACACCACAGGCCTTGTCGTTCTGCCCTACAGAAAGCCCTCATATGACACAAACAAAAGGCACGATGTTAAAATGCAGAACAACGATGTTATGTCATGTGGCTTCACCTGAAAACACAGGACTGAAACTGTCTGCACAGTAGTTAGACTTTTGGCACAAGGGCGTTTCATTCTGCCAAGTTCTTCAGCAAGTGGGAAAAACAAATTAGTATTCTAGTGTGTTTGTGCAGTATGCAGCAGTGGATCAAATTATGGCTTGCAGCCTATTAATGAATAAATGCAAAGTGAAGTATATATGGTAATGTAGGCAATGTGAATTAAAGGTACGTAAGTATTTGAGCAGCTTCTGCATCAAAGGCTGCGGTTAAAAATGCAGATACAATTTGTCTGAATGATTTACACCATTACGCAGGATCTAGCAGCACTCTTGTTCCAAATTATACCATATTTAGGCAGACTCAAGGTGCATTTTCCTGTTAGTTTCAGGAAACAGAGTCCAAACATTGGAAGGGCTAACAAAATGTACTAGCCTAGTACACTATTCCGGTATACATATTTTTTTACTTATAATAAGAATTATATTTACATCAGTTCAAATGACACCATCAAACAATGCAAACATCTCAGCCATCACCAAGAAAGCATGTCTGTGCTTTAGAGAGCTGTGAGTGGCATGTGCCCTGGAGCTTCTCTGTGAGGAAGTCTGACGACGGTAATTGGCATCTGTTTCAATCAGCCGCAAACAGCTCTGATGAAAAGCTGCTTTCGTTTGTTTGTTTCTTGACAAGCGTTTAGCGGGCATGAATAAAATATGGCGGCAGCGCATCCGTGCAGCCGACCTGCAAACAGGCTGTATGAGACGTTATTCGCCATGAGTCTGTCACTGTTCGACCCCCCCCGAACCATCCGCCCATCAATCTAACGGAGCTCCTTTTTGTCGGGTTAACAAGCTGCCCATGAAATATGCATGTCAGGCGTGGCGGCTGACGAACACAGCCCGATCTAATACCGTCAGACCCAACTGCCAGGAAAAGCGTCGGATGGCAAGACGAAATCGGCCAATTTAGGAACCTGTTACAGGAAAAAATGAATCTCACCTGAGGGAACGTTTACCTGACAGCACAAAAGCAGTTCCTTAATCTGTGAAGTTAAAGCACATCTCTCTAAAACAACACCCTTCAAAACAACTCAAAAGTGTGTATTTTCTGTTTAAAGTCTTGGTAGAGCACAGCTAATCAGAACTTATATTTCACGTCATTTGTTCCTATTGTAATTTTCATGTTTATCAAAAGACAAAATTTGATAAGCAAAACTGAGCAAAGTAGCTAGTCTTACATTTACAGTGCAGCCCAGCTGAACTAGACTGAGCAAAGTAGGTAGTCTCACACAGCTCAGTCTAGTTCAGCTGGGCTACGCTGCTAATAAATCAATCTTTCACACTCATGTGTTTGTATGATTTCCCAAAAAATTCTGCATGTTTTGGGAAGCTAGGATAAGGATAATGACAGGGATAAGGAGAAGGTTTTTGTTATTGTCATTAGTCATTTCCTGAACAATTAAATTAATTAATATAATGGACTTTACAGCTACACACTTAGTACACAACCCTCAGAAAGAAACACAAACATCTGTGTACAAGTTTTAACAGTGACAATTTGCAAGCAACAGTATTGCACGTATGATCAAATGTACAGCTGTTAATTTTAAGGTTCATAAAATATATCATATGAATGAGAATACAGGTAAGAATAAATACATATATGAGGAAGCACATACACAAAAAGCCCAGACACAGTCACATATGCACACAAAAACATATGGACACACAGTAACACATAAACTACGTGTCCAAATATAGCCGTGGATGTCCATTCACGCGCATTTACAGCCATGTACACATACACAGCGGCAGGTAAATAGTACATACAAACATACCTACAGTATATACATAGACTCACACACACACACACAGCCCCATATACACAAGCACTCATACAGTTACAAACAGGAAAAGCCTCTATTCTGGAGCCCACCATGTCTCACTTCTTTGATTACAGGTATGAGCAGACAGGTAACCAGGTTTAACATGGGCGGCGTCTGCTTGAACACTGAAGAAGTGCACCATGCCTCATTTAGCCCATATAGCGTGAGTCCACCCCACTCCTTCTCCTGGCTGCGTTGGCATGACAACCCCGCCTCACCCTGGCCACAGATGCTCCTTCCTCCCCCTTGCTGTCACATGTCCAGTTTCAGCCCCACATTCTGGTATAAAGTACCAGTCTGGTTAAGTTTGCGTTTCTCTGAAACTGAAAATTCAAACGTCTGTGCTTTTTACACGTGTTTTACATGCCCCTTTAGCAAACAGCTCCCTTCCTTGGAGCCAATGTTCTAAAGGTACACAGTAGGTGGTAGGTGGGTCAGGCAGTTCTTCAGTTATATGATTCCTTTGGCAAAAGCTCAGCAAAAATCTGATATTCTGAGATAGTTATGTGATAGCAGTGAAAAAATGCATATGCACATATAGTGAAATGGGGCATAATATATTTTTCTAAGTCATGCATAAAATCATGATCAAGAAGTGGTAATTTGCATGTAAACACCCATAAATCAATACACTTTTGTATAGTGTACTTGGGTTTGAAATGGCACTATAAAGATACAATTTTTTACTTATTATTATTATTATTATTATTACTATTATTATTAATAATAATAATAATAATCACTCTGTGCTGACACATTGTAAGACCCACATGGACACACTGATGCCAGTTTAAACATAAAACATGGTCTGTTTTGAGGCAATGACATGTTCATAGCCTTCCATCTGCATTGAAACACTGAAAAACACAGCATCAAGTATTGCAATGGTATAAACCACAGTTCAGTCTGCACCGACACACTGCAAATAATACTATATTCAGTCTGTGCTAAGTGTGAAACACCATGTTGTTTGGGCAGAGACACCAGAGAAAAACACGCAGCACTCAAGCCCTCAGAGAGGTGCGGGTTTACCTCATGGGCGCAAGCCACGCCGCTTTGAAAGATGTCTTGTCCTCGATCTTCGATACCGCGCCTGTCACAGCACACGTCTGCCAGAAAAAAAAACTGAGCAGAGCAGAAGAGTGTACCAACACCGCCTCCTCAAAGTCTGCACGCACTCTGGGGAGCTGCAATGAGAAGCCAGAACACTTGTACAACTCTCTTTAACTCTCTTTGCAGTCTAAAAGCAGAACATGACACGGTCTTCCCAAGAGTTACCTGAGGCTCACCTGAGACTCACCTGTGACTATGTGAACGTACTGCGTAGCTTTCTCGGAAGTAGCCAGGAGTCTACCGAAAGACAGAGTATTAGCTATAGTGGAAATTTGGCTGATGATTGTAACTGAAATGGATCCAATATGGATTTCATGTTGCAACCAAAACCATCAGAATCAAGCGTAATCTAGACTTGTAACTTGTTTACTGGCAACTGAATGAATATCAGCTGTGGTAAAGAAATGAACACAAAATAAGCCATATTTAGTGTTGACTAAGAGTACAGTTGACATAAAGAGTTTGTTTTGGTTGAATTCCGTAAAACACCAAAAGTATGTAATAGCTTCAAAATGTGAAAAAATGATGTCTGTAACATTGGTATGACGACATTCAAAATCCCGTAAAGTTTCGAGATTAGTAAAAATAGGCATTTTGTACTACTGTACTAGCTGTGAACTTGAGGTGTTGGAGCTTATCACAGAGTTTAGCCTAGTATAACTGAGACCTTGCAGAACTGAAGCTAACATTTAGATATTGATCCCATTGTTAACAGTTCTGTGTGATATCTGCTGCACTCAATTAAAAAGGTGTCTTCTTTTGGGATTTAATTCCAAATACCAAGAATTGTTAGAAGTCACCCCTACTGAGACCAGGTATTTTTATATACTTCTTGCAAATGCAGCTCTTGGATAGATTGTAGATTGGATAGCGTGACTCCTTCCCTTTTAAACTGGTTTTCAAACAGGTGAATTCCCAACTGCATAACCCCTCTTTTACTGTGAGGAAAACACTGGGTTGACAAAAAATTCTTTGGATCACATTAATGTCAGATTTTCTTCAAAATAATGTTATATATTTCCTCAAAGACCTGCTATGGTTGCATATTCAGAGCGTTGAGAACAGTTATCCATCCATCATTTCCCCAGCTGCTTTTCCTGTACAGGGTCATGGGTGGCCAGGAGCCAATCACAGACAGCCTGGGGTGCTGGGCAGGGTACACCACAAACAGGACACCAACCTTTGATGGGGCAGACATACACATACACACACACACACACACACATATACTTGTTACTGATTTAAGGGTGTCCAATCCACCTAACTACCAGTCTTTGGGGCTGAGGGAGAAACTAGAGTGCCTGGGGAAAACCAACTCAAGCACAGGGAGAACATGCAGACTGTACACACAGGTTGTAGACACAGTGCTGCTCCACTGTGTTTGAAACCATTTATCAGTATTGAAACCACGGCATTAGTTAGAATCCTTTTGACTGTTGGTAAAATTATTCAATCATTAATTTTCAAACTGTTTTGTCCAGGTTAGAGTCAAAAGGGGCCTGAATCCTGTATCCTAGGAAACAATGGATAAAAGGTAACGTATACCTGTATAGGACGCAGACTCGCGCGTGTACCAGCAAGGGGCACGTTCACACACTATGGGTCAATTTACACCAACTCACTTGAACCACGTGTCTTTCAACTGTGGGGAAAAAACAGGAGCACCCAGTGTAATTTACTAGTATCATCAAACATTATTGTTATTTTTAAATTAATTGTTTGATGGAATTGATGGAATGTTCCCAACAACGCCCACTCAGAAGGTGAAAGAGTGAAAAATAAACAATAGGATCAACTAGAAAAGTTAATGTTCTTCAAGAACTAAGGTTGTACTGCACAAAATATTCTATAATAATACAAAACTTACAGAACATTACACCTGTGGGACAGTAAAGACATTATATTTGTACCTGGGTATAAAGATCAGTTATGTTTGGTCATAAGCAAACAACAAATTTGAACTCAAGGCTATGAAAGACCAATACCAGCATTAATGATTCAAGTAAAACTAACAGAAGGTGTCACACAGGAATGTGATTGAGAAAATTAACAGCACTTCTGCAAGGGATGATGAACACGTTTTCAAAATGTCATATTCCCTTCAACGTACACAAATCCAAGACTCTAGAAGACATAAAGTCCCAAGAGACGCTCTTTGAGCACTGAGAAAAGTTCAAACTGCCTACATGCTGTATATGTCTGCAGTTCTAGCTGAAATACAAACTTTGTGATGCGTATAAGCGTGCGAACACTTCATGTGTTTGAGTATGCGCACGTTTCTATGAATGCTGAAACTACATGTATCCATGGCTTAGCCTAGTGCAAGCACTTGTATGTACATATTAGACTTCTATGTTTGTTTCACAGCAGGGTAATTTTCAGAAGTTTACCTGCAAACCTTCTAGCTTCTGTAAAACAAAGGGCTTTGACCACAGATTTTAATAATATACTGTGTCCTCATCTTTCTGCAATTGTTTTGACTGAACATATGATTTCAGTTTTGTTCCACCCATCATGTTGTTAACTCACTTGTGGCAATCTTGCGATGAAAATTATGTAAAAATCAATTGAACTGATTTTTTTTAAATACAGAAAAATAACATAACAGCACATAAGACTTTTCTCCATCATCTCTTTTTTTGGAATGAGAAGAGGAATCACTAAATTAATTAAAATGACAATCAGTAAGAAAATTTGTACTGCTAGAGAAATGTGAGCTTGCCTTGGTGTGTGTGGTTTTGTGTGTATGTGTGTATGTGTGTGTGCAGACATAGTTTTGGCTTTATGTAGTGTCACCTATGTGAATGGTTCAGTTTAGAAGGAAGAGAAAATTTGTACAGAAGTTTGGGGTTTGTGTGCGTGTGTGTGCATGCGTGTGTGCGTGAGTGTGCATGAGTAAAGGCTCAGCATGTTTGTACTAAGAAGATGTAGCCCTATCATATGCCCCCACCATGTCCTGTTAGTCTCATGTGCCCCCGCACAATTCTGTGTGAACACCATGCGCCACCCCACTGAGAGTGAGTCAGCAGTCTTGTGGGGGAGGGTTAATGTTGGGTGGGCGATGCTACGTGGGAGGGGGCGGGGAGTGCTCTGCAGGCAGCGTGTTGTCACACATACAAGGGCCTCTGTTATAAACATGAGCATGTGCAACAACCCAGCCAAAGGGGTTTCAGCTCATGATGCCATAACATTCCCGATATATCCAGATTCACAACAATCCAGTTCATACCATATATACAGTACATTAATAATTCAGCATTCATGCTATTTGTTTTCATAAACAGTTTATTCCGACTGAGGACTGTAAGAGCGTGGATTTCATCCCTGGCAACACAGACCAAACAGGATACACCCTGGAAACAGTGTATGTACACAATACAGTGTTCAGTGTGGAGCCCACAACCCTCAAATGACTCGCTGAACCAGATGGGAGGGTCACTTGAGCGATGGCTGAATGAGCGTGTTTGATTAGATGACTGACTGGTTCATGTGCTGTACTTACTCTGTATGAATGACCAACACAAACTTTTTTAATAAGTTCTGTAGAAAATATATACATATTGTGATGTGGTGCTGTTTTCAGCACAAGGCACTGGATGTACAGAGACTAGAAGGTCTTGGGAATGGCATCAAATGGAAGATTTGGGGGGGACAGTTGGGTGGAGGGTAGGGGTTCGGTTTGATTCATTTTTGTATGGTGCTTTTCACAAGTGGCCTCAGAGTGCTTGTTAATGACATGAAGCAGGATTAGCCACATGTGCTGGAGGGAGACAGATGTGGCGCTTATCTGTGAAGGGTTCAGCGTACATGGCTGATTGATGGTCACCACAAGTCAAAGACTGCGGCTAAGGCGTCGTCAGTAAGGCTGAGGGAACAACGTCAGGGACACCGAACATCACCCCAAGACGAACCACTGCCCTGCAGGTGCTTTCCACGTTTGTGTTCAGACACCAGACCTTAAACTTCTTGTTTTGGGCTTGCGCTGTCAGGGTTCAGCAGTGCAACGCTGTCCGTGGTGCTGAACAGGGAAAGAGGCGTGGAGAAATCTCAGGGAGCTGTAGCTCTGCCTGCCTGCAACCCCTTGTGTTTACAGGCACAGGTACATCCAAACATTGCTGAAAATCATAGCAGGCAGCTCCTCATACACTGGAAAGTATATAAATACCTGTTGCTCACCAGCCCATAGACAGCCACTGTACAGCCATTTCTCATCAACCAACACCTCAGTGTAACTTTCATTTAAAAAAAATCAGCAAAAAATAAAAAAATCTTAAACTCCACACAAGCACAGTAACAGTTTCTGCGTGCATGGTAATAATGTGCTTTATGAGCCTGGTGCCAGTCTAATTTCTGTGAATGCGATAGTCTGATCTCTGTGCGTTTTGACACTCTCTTTTCTCTGTGCATTCTGGGACACTTATCCTCTGGAGCATTGGTTATTGGCAGGATGATTCTGTGCATAATCATTGATTTTTGCCCTATATGTCTCAGGGGCCCCCCGCAACTCTGCATAGGCTAAGTGATATGGAAGACAGACAGATGGACAGACAGACAGACATACAGATAGATACACAGATATTCAAGGCACTAAATCATATCACAAAGTATATGGAGATTATTCAAGCCCTGCTGTCCAGCCAAACACCTGCTCAGTTTCTACCAGGCCCAGATTACCTGTTACAAAGAGTCCAACGACTGAGGAAAAACACAGTAAAAGATGGACAACTAATAAAGAGCAAAAAAAGATGGAGAAACAGATAGCTGACAACTATCCAGGAGAAGGACCTAATGGAGCAGAGCTTTTGAAATGAGGAAGAGGCAATAACAAAAGTAGAAAACATACAGTGAAGGTGAGAAGGGACAGCACTCACCCCTACACTGGGTTCACTGTCTGAGCTCTAAAATGATTAGTCAGTCTGTAAATCCTGTCAGGAAAACTTGCCTAAGCAGTAAAAGCTGATCACCCTCAGAAGAGCATCATTACAGTTTATCCAACAGCAGAACATCCAACATCCACACAGTTATTTGAGCTTCTCTGGTAGGGCTGAGGGCCCAGGGGTCAGTTCCAGTTATCCTAGGAGAAATGGAATAAAGCCAGAAAACATGGTGCTTTATGAATCAAGGAATGTCAGGGTTTCCACAACTGAGCCTGATGTGAAATTAATACAGCTAATTAATAACGTGAAATATTAGCAACACAAGACTGTCTCTTCTGTGATTGGCAGTTGCTTTAGTGTATTAGTCTAACTTCATATGGGTTTTTTATACATATGGTAATGCGGTATCCATCATAACACACAAGTGTATTAAACTGTGCACTCACTCATTAAGAACAGTGTAAGGTCAGTGTTTACTGGTGCGCCTGCAGGAAAGCCACTGGCAACACAAATGACTGAAACAGAACTAGTGGCACATTAAAATCTTGAACCCTGCATCTGTATTGTTCACCCATGCTTTTGTTGAATGCAAGACACTACATACAAATTCTAAGTTTAACATTTTCAATTATCTTCCTCTTCACTCTATTGTCTGTATTTGTGGGCAACCTTCCTCTTCGTTTTATCATCATACTTTATCAGTAGTGATCTTCTTCATTCCAGTATCTGTGTTCAATAGCCATCTTCTTTCTTAGTTTTTATCTTCCTCTTTACTCCACTGTCTGTCTTTATCACCAAATCTTCTGTACACTGTGTCTTTATCAGCATCTTCCTCTTCACTGCTTTTTTATCTTCCTCTACAGTCCATTGTCTGCCTTTGTCAGTCATCTTCTTTGCCACTTTTTTCATTTCCAATTTCCAAAAGTCCCCCATAGCTACACCCATGCCATCTTCTATCCACAATCAAAGGATAGTAGAGAAGACAAAATCATTGCAACACAGGGCTGCAGTTCTTCACAGAGAGTGATCGTTTCTCAGAATCCCTTTAGGCATTGCAATGGAGGGACATCAGATCCCTCCCTCCATCTGCTGGGACACTGGTGTTACAAAAACTGTCACTCTGAGTCGAACTCTTATGCTGAGATATAGAAATTTGCATGTATGCTGTGAACTGACAAATGTTAAAATTTAAATATGAGAAATTAATATGGGCAGTCTTTGAATACTACAAGACATGAATTAAATTTTTCATACATTAATACAGAGCAATTCAAAATTTTACAAAAGGCCTAGTTAAAATATGGACATAATGTTAACGATACGAAGCCAGTGGTAATCCTGGGTCAAGAGCAGTTTTGGAAGGAATGCATCAACTGAAGTTTGGACCTCAGAACCACTTTTCCCCACAATGAACAGTTTCAAAAGGGAAATGTGTCTCTTTGATAATTAATGGAAATACAATGCTCAAAACATCTTACTCAATTCTGACCTGTTATGCCATTGAATATATTAACCTGCAGATCATTTAAGAAAGGGCAAGAAGTTACATCTTCCATTCTATTTATGGATTAAGACCCAGAGCCTATGTTGGTCTGTACAGGACGTGATGAATAAATTTACAGTTACTGCTTGTCCAACCTGAACATCAAGTCTGTGCTGTGCAGGTAAATTAAAACATATAGAAGAAAGGTGAGCATGCAGGAAGACTGACACCTGCTAGCTCACCTGTCATGAGATAATCTCCTGTTGCACTCCTGAATACAGACCAGAGCCTGTGTTTTTCTACTTCCACACTAAGTTGTTTCAATAAGTAGAACAGCTGCTTCGGACGAAAGCATTAACCACGAGATCAAAATTATAACAATCTACATGAGCCAATCTTAAATCCACAGATTAGGAGGCGTTAGACAGCTCTGCTGCCAAATGAGCTGCCATGCCACACTCCTCTTATTCCCTCAATTCTCTGCCAGTTTTAGCAAGAGAGCAAATCTAAGGAGAGCTGGCTCGATGATGCTTAGGTTTTTTCTGGTCTCTTGTGGCACCATGGTGGCAGACCTTTAAGTCATGTGACAAACTTCCTGTAGGGATTGTTTACTGAAGCACACCTTGAGAAATTTCAGCAACAGGCAATTCAGTAGTTTAGATGTGTAGATTGAACATATATGACTGAATGTCACATAAATTGTACTGCAACAGTAACATACAGTACATGTATATGCTATGCATTCTATAGCCTTTACTTGTGACAATTCTCAAGGTCTCAAAATAATTTTAGAACAATATTTACATAAGAACCATAGCAATGAAATAATGTTGTGTACCAATGCACCAAAGAAAAGTGGCATTTTTGTTTTGTCTGGTAATTTTAACTCAATAGGACTGCATTGATTCCAAATATTTAAAGTAGATTCATGTTAGTTGAAAACTACATTTAGCCTGTTTGAAGATAATTTGACCATGGGTCCTGATCTGTGTGATACTGCAGCATTAATTAATGTACAGTGACAAGAAAGCACACGTGTCTGTACTACGCTCTGTCTGCTAACTGATTTACAAACTAAATTTCCACATGGTAATACATAAACGCGTACTGAAGTCTAAATGCTGGGAAGTAGTTGTAAACTAAGTTATATTTCCAAAAACAAGTATGCACACCTCACTGGAAATCAATTCTAAATACCACTAAACATCTGACAGAACATATTGTTAAAAAGCTGTTTTTGATTTTAAAAGTGCTTTATTTTATTTATTTCATCTTTATTAGTACTGTACCATTGCAACATGACAAAAAGCCTCCGCACTGGTTTCCTGTTGCCACATGCAGTCATACTCATTGCCCAGCCCCTTATCCTCTGCATGGTCGTAGGCTGTCTGGAGCTGTATTTCAGTTGGCCAAAACCCTTGTTCAGCAGGTCTTTAGACTGAAGGAAGACACCAGAGTACTGAAATAAAACCCACACAAACATGGGGAAAGCAGGCGAAGTCCTCATACATACACACACACACCGTGTCAAGAGCCAGATCTGAAGCCACAGCATTGCTGGAGGTGTGAACCAGCAAAGGCTCTACCAGCTGAACAAGTGTAACAGCAGCTG